>VCRD01001103.1:5165-40472 GCA_006783055.1 Trinorchestia longiramus
TCCACACCACCACACACTTCCTCAGTGTGTGTACCGCATGAACCATACACTTCCTCGGTGTGTGTACTGCATGTATCACACCACCACACACTTCCTTGGTGTGTGTACTGCATGTGCCACACCACCACACACATCCTCCGTATGTGTAACGTAGTGCAACACACTTTTTCAACTGTCTCACATTCTAACGTTTTGATACATCACATAAATGCACTTTTTGAATCACGTCCTCGAGTGCACAGCTCTCTGAATATTCTCAAAACCCACACTTTCAAAAAATTGTATGTCCTATAATAACAAATTACGCTTTAAAGTATTCTGAGGTATACATTTGTTACCTGTACCATGATGTGACATCCAAATACTTGTTGGTTGTAAATGAGGCAACTTAGAGATAACTGATATAACTAGCTGGATAACCGAGTCCGATTTATTCTCTTTTTAGTAACTGTAGCTATAGAGAGTTGCATTCTCAGTTGTTAGCTTTATGTCATTAAGTAATTCTCAAACTGATCGGAGTTCAATCCCACCGAAATAAATTTCTTAGCGTTTTTTACCATGCCTTCAAAATAGCAAATTTTAACCGCCTTCTCAATTTGTTTCACACTTTAACTTTTGTACTAGTTCTTCAGTTTTTCGAGAAATCTTTTCAACATTTAACTTGCACATTACTTACGGCATAAGCTTTCATGCAAACCAAGAAACGTTGTTAACATAAGCGTAAGTTCATCCCTAATTCTACAACTATGCAAATTTTCTGATTCACCTATGCAAACAAAACTGCCAAAATGCATACGCATAACTAAGCCGTCTTGAAAAATGTGAACGTAAGGACTGCAAAGTAAGCCACTCAGAGGTAAGGTTCCTAAAACGAAAAGAATCACGGTTGACCTGAACCCTGTTCAAGAAAAGCGTGTATGCGTTGCCCGCAACAAGCTGGAGACTGGTGTAGGTCAATTGTTAGGTCATCTTCATGCTTAAACACGAAGCTCAACCCATCAACAGCCCTCGCCTCGGTTGCTTTGTAAAGGTACTAGTTCTTGTTAACTCTGCAGCAAAGAAGTAAACCTCGTGTAACAAAAACTAGATTGGAATTCTACGTCTCTGCAGGACTGTTTTGGAAGCTGTTTCCATAATGTGGTCATCACGCATTTCGCTCATTCATCTACTTTTTTCTTCCATGTGATATTCTTATGTTGTGCTTGCATTCCTAAATCTACCACTACAATACCTTGATCATCACGTATACAATGCTAGTGTTCGTATTACTATACGCTATGACATCTTTAGACACTACCATAGTCTTCTGAAACACAGAGCTTTCAAAAATTTCTGCCACGTTGTCCATGACACTATCGGAATTTTCCTTACAAGCACCACAAAAACATAATCGCTGGTTTACCAAATGCTGTTAAATAAGGAACAATTCTTTTTGTCATGCCACACTAGAGATATGTTATAAACCAAGTAATAAAATACTTTGCCAATTTAATTCCGCTGTAATGTTCTTCAGTATCTTATGGCTAATGAGTTTGCAATAATAATCAGTGGATGGACCCAAAATTACTTTCCCGCCTTTGTTCCATTTACACCAGGCCAACAAGGCTGCTGTTTATAATTTTCTCAGTGCGGCGCCGTGTACTTTTTAATTCGGCCTAGTCAGCCTTGGTCTAAACTCTCCAGTCAGTGAGTCGTCAATTCATGCAGTCCCTGTGTCAATATCATCAATCTGAAGATTCTTTTATTTGATTTTCTGATTCAAACAACATCTAAGAGTGAATGACCACCCGTTTTAGTTGATACCGTGCTCGTAAAATCATAAATCAAGCAATTCCTATTCATTATAACTGGTAGAGATACGTGAGTTGATCCAACCCATGATGTACTTCGGCTAGGCATGTCAAGCTAACCTCTGCCCTACACTGCGACCTCCCAGTCTAACTGTTACAGGTCATCAGAGGGTTGGTACTAGTGGGCAGCTTCCACTGTGTCTCTGTCTTCCTGGACGCCGCTGCGCTGGAAGATGTCCAGAAACATGAAAGTTTAATTAAGAATGATGTCGTAATATGTAACTCAAACTCTGCGTGTTCATGTGGTCACTTAATGTGATCTAAATTAGCGGTAAAAATTATTAATGATGTAGTAGGGACGACATAGTAAAGTTTGTTAGCAAATTCACCATGGACCTTGGGTCTCCGAGTTGTTGAGAGGCCTCGAACGTTAACTATTAAAAGATAATGGTAGCATTGGTGGTTATTAGCTAAATGTTGCGTTAGCAATTTAAATAGTTAGCTAAACGTATTATACATTACTTATTTGTAACTGAAAAATCGTGTAACAATATTTTCTGCACTGGTTTTCTTTACTCAACTTTTATTCACAAAATTAACTCAATTGGCAGGTCATAGTTCAGTAACATAGCATGTATTGAGTACGAAAGAAACGAAAAATGCAAACAAATAGTACAATTTAACGAATAGTCAACAAAAAATGGGATGCATCATCCTACACAGGCTCCTATGGCCTATGGATGATATACCAGATTGAATTTGCAGCATTTCAGTCATTTTTTCTTGTTCCCATTGCTAATTCAGTGTTATACAAAGTTTCATAGAATTTTAAACATTGACCAAAAAACGTAAAAAATTCGTAAGGGGACACCCCTTGCATTTTTTATATTAGAATACCCTCACCACAATAAAAAGTTAAGAATACAAAACTTTTTCACTGTTGGGCTACAATCAACTTTGTTTTACAACAGAGCCACTGAATTTATTTATTAAATTAGTCTAATATTCTTTGTACCCCTACGCTTACCAGTTACTTCTCATTAACATGAGGTGCTAATTAAATATTCACATCTTCCTTTTCAACACCATATTTTATTTAGAATATGTCTCCAGTCCCAGTTTCCTAAATCAAAACTATCTATGTATACTCATGTCTTAGATTTCCGTTCCTCAGAAACTAAATGTTATCCTCACCTCCACAACCTTTTTGTTATTCCTAACTTGAACAGTTAAGGATTACAAAGAAATTCCGTCCGGATAGCTTTGCAAGCCAACAACCGTAAACACAAAAATCGAAGAGGAGATTTGGGCAAATAAGGCAAAAAAGCTCGCAGTTCTCGTGGGAATGTGCGGCCGCTGAGCTCACAACGGAGCTCTGCCAAATTCTGAAGCACAATTTATGGCAGGAAAGAGTGTATTACCACTCAAATCCCAGGATAAAAGTGCATTGTTAGGATATTTTCCTGCCAAGTTTTGCAACAATTGTGGCAAAAGTGATCGTTTATACACTCAAATCTAGAGAAAATTTTTTATCGTTAAGATATCTAGGTGCCAAACTACCGCAACACAAAATTTGGCAAGGGACAGTAGAGTGACTGTATGTGAATGCAGGGAAAAAACTGTCGTTAAGGCGTTTCCGTTGGGTTTAATAATAATGGAAGAGACGGAGAAAACGTTCCTTGAAAACAGCTCATTAGTAAACATATAATCATAACGCTTGTAGCTCTTGCTTTAACTTTTTCTCCTACTGGCAGATACATTAAAGTCTAAATTTTTTGGAGGGTAAATGGTAATGTTGGTATACGAGTTTCATTGAATTTTTTAGGTAATCGATGAAAACACCTTTTAGTTCAGCAGAGAGTTTAAAATAGATTATGTGATATCTAATATCGCTTGCAGTTCTAGTATGTTTTCGATTTTTTACCTTATTCGTGCTAAATATAGTGACTGAAGACGCAGCGTAATTCACTTTATTGATTTTCAGTTTTAAACAAGTGCCAGTCATTGGAACCAGTCCAGCAGCTAACGCCATCGATATTATTCTCATTATTTCACCTCCTAAACCATGTTTTGAATCCCATCTCTATACCAGCATTCCATTGAATCAATGTTTGCAATCCACAGCTGTTATTATACGCAAAGTAGCCCCTACACATCCTACTACAGCTCTGTGGCACAAATGTACAGGTCTTATTAAACACAGGGTCACATCTGCACTTAGACTTAGACTTGAGGGCTAGCTTTGGTTGGAGCCTTTGTTACTGCCTTTAATTCCCTCTAAAACACACACATAGAATAGAATAGAATAAGGCAATAGAAACGAGCCTTTTGGGTCGATACCCAAGTCTCATGCCGTCTACAATTGGGTGGCAATCCAGAGTTTTTTGCCTGTGTACCACGATCGTCTAAAATAATTCCTCAAAAGCCACCCTCGGTCATTCCATGCAGAAAAGCCCCGGCTGAGCCGTATAACCTAGGGCAGGTTTTGCGGACCGGACGGAGGCCGATCACGGCGCGTCTGTCCGGTGGTGCGGATCACACGTTCCGCCTAGCGAGAAACACGGATCTGGAGCCCGCCTCAACTTTGCCTTCATATTAGCCTACAAAAAACAATCGCCCCAGTTATTACAGTTCGTGCTAAATTGATCCATAGCATCAAGATTTGAAGGTAAATGATGCAGAGATATTCGTGTACGAAGTCAGTTAAGGAGAGGAAAGGAAAGGAAAGAAGGTTAGTATTCAACCTAAAACTTGATTTTGGGGTTTTTGGTGAACATAATGGTTTGGTTTTGGTGGTAAATGCAACTGCATATGTTTAGGAACTAAAAGCTCAGCTACGTGAAATTTTCAACTGACGTAACAAGAATAAGCACAGCAGCCCAACTCTTCTACGTCACCAGCTTCCCTACTCTAGATGCACTTTTTCGAAGGAGCTTTTTCTCACAGAATTTTTTGAATAGTTCTGAAATGTAAAACAAAATACAAGCTGTGAAATTGATTGTAAATGTTCATTACATTCTTATGAGAACATACCTATTTATATTTTTCTTTTTTTTACAGAATTTACCTTACAATTGCTCAATAGTGTCTGTTGTTGACAGTCCAACAGTTAAAAAAATTCTTCGATTAATTTCAGAAATAATCACCCAGAAACTACTTCATACAATATTCAAGATTTACACTGGTATGGCAACACTCATTGCTTACACTCACCTGAATAATTCAGCTGAATTATTGTTCTTGAGTCGGCGATGTTTTAATAAAATTATTTATGAAGATTGTGATGTTGTGTAGACAATATTCCACGTCCGTCGTGTTATCATGCGTTTTAAATTACTCATAGATTGCATGAAATGTTTGTCTTACACCCAAATGACTGATAGAGATTTTTTCACTTTCTGGAGTGAAAAACTATGGAACTATGGAACTTTCTGGAACTATGTTTTAATTGTTTGTGAAAGAGCTCCTAAACGCATGGGCACAAATCTGTTTGCCTTGTGAAGGACTTCCCTGTTTCAATAGGTGAGGCAACATGACTTCCTTCTTTCGAAGCGCTTTGCTCTGAAATAAGGAAATTATGTTGCTGCACCCTCATTCAGTCTTCTGAATTCACTTAACATTTATATTGGTCTCCTGGGTATTAACATTTGTTTAAAGTACTGATCCCTTGGAAGCCAATTTTAAACCAACTCCTTAGCAAAAGTTAAACTCATTTTTTCCTTTAAGGTGACGGAAAGTTAACTTTGAGAACCACGGTTGTAGTTCATGTATAAGTTATCCTTCTCTCTAAAATAAACTTTAAAATTTGACTTACGAGAAATTTGTTACGAAGACTGAAGTTTTTAATTCCAGTCATAGAATACCATAAAGAATAAGCTATGCTTTTTGCTGTCACATTGGACATTGAAATAAGCAACCATTTCCATGTTGAACGTATAATTATAATAAAAACCTTATTGCTCTCATCACGACAGCTTCATTTTCTACTTCAGTCCTAATATTTTAATTCATCAAGTTCAAGTTCGTGAAATTCGAATTAACGCTTCAGTGGCATTTATTCAGGTAATATATGGCTCTTTTTTGATATATGATTTCTTCACATTTTTCAGTTATAAATTTCATTAATTTTTTTAAGAAACAAGGCGCTGCCAGTTAAGCCGTCGTTTGTCTGGAATATGTTCAATACAATTAAATATACCTTAACTGCAAAAATATTTCTCACGCTTAATCTTATTGTAAATTAAAAAATATATATTTCTCTGTTATTATCAGCTTTAAATTCCTAAATATCTAATTCATATAAGACAAGGATTTCCTCTGTTGAACGACGATATCTAGTAACGTTAATGTATTTTCCAAACGCACTAAATCTTAATAAATCATTTTAAAGACAGACAGCTCATCCCTCATGCCAAATATCGCTTTGTTGTGCACCGAAATTTTTGCTTAATGCTGCAATGACGGTGGACGTGAAGCTTCTTGTCCGCTAGTGAAACATAATAATACAAAATTATTCTTCAAAATAAATTTTTACATTTGTCTTCATGAACCTGGTGTTCAGATGCTATACGTGTTTCTCTATTTAGAAGTTATTACGAATAAATTTTTGTGTTTGCACAAAGAAAAAAAGTTCCTTTATTATTCCACCAGATTGGAATTTAAAAAGTCGTTAGTCATTGAAATCTTGCTTCGAGGTTGCTAATGTGTTTAACATGGTTCATTAAATATCGTAACTGCATTTTATATTTTTCTTGCATTATTACCTCATTTTTGAACTATGCGCAAATTATTCAATGTACTTTACTTTCCATAGTAGGCTGTGTCTGTTAAAGTACAAGAAGAACACTTTTCTCGCCACCCCACTTCTTGCAGTCAGGCTTGTCAACCATAAAACTTCATCAACTGCCATAATTTAACCATGTAGTATAGTTAATTATCGGCTGTAGATGCGCCCGTAAATGCCACAACGTAACTCAGCTAACCTAGAGCCTGCAAGACACTAGAAAGGTCAAGAGATGACGAGTGGAAATGTTTATGGTTATTGGCAAATTAAGTGGAAGTGATATGCTTAGCCTGTCTTCCGTGTGTTAGAGCCCTTGATAGATTCTTGATAACGCCCAGCTTTATTAATACTGAAAATGTTGGCCGCTTCGTGCACCGGAGATATTTTGGTGCGATTACAGGAGGTTTATTAAAATGCGCTTGTCCCTCGGTATAAATAAAAATTCATTTTCTGCTGGCAGTTCCTATTGCAAGGAATTTGAGGTACGGATAATTATAGTTTAATAGAAATTATGACATGCATGTCCTTGTAAAAATGCCTGCAGAAGTCGCACTCGCATGTGTTGAAACAGTCACACAAGAACGCCATCGTGTTCCAATTCGTACAATAACAGCAAGATTTGCCATTAGTTTTAATCCATCTACATTTTGTTGTATCTGCCTTACATTATACATGACCAAATAAAATTTAACTATTGATTCATGATAAATGAAGTTCCACGATAATAAGAAGGGATCATATCGCTCAGGCGACCTCCATTATTCTCAGTTAAGAAGAAATTTCAGAATACACTTGTGCTTTTGGATACTCTCTTGTTATGGTTTTGATAACTTAAAATGATAATGTAATCATCAAAATACAAACCAAATGGAATGTCCTAAGGCTTAAATGTTCACTATTTACCGTGACTGTGAAACCTTTATTAGAAGTATACGCTCTGAAATTACTATAGCATTTCTTTAAACAAGGAATATTTTTTGCTGCCAAAACTTTATATGTACTATTAAGTATTATTGTTAGTTGGATATGATGAAAAGAATACATTTTGTGAGCCTCGTAGAATTTGATCATGTTGGATTTTAAATCCGCAAAAATAAAACGGAACTTGACAATTAATTGTAGATGAACTACCCTCGTAAATTGCGATGTCCTAACATTCAATTAGAATTTATTTTTCGCTTCTTTTAGATGTTTTTGTGTTAAAAATACCTAATAACTTCATAGATTTATACCTGATCATTTTGTACACTATTCTTACCAAGTGAAGAGTAAAACAGACATAGAGCAAATTATGAGTTTCAGATGGACGCTTTTTACACAAGAAATGAAATACTTAATAAGATTTGAAGAGCGTTGAAAAATTTCTTCAGCAAAATGACAGTAGCGAAGACACGAACTAAATATAACCCACTGTGTCCACGCAAAATACATGCATCGGTATGGTTGATTAGTTGATAACATTTTTGCAGACACCCTTTGCAGTAGCAAGGGGACGTTGCGGTGTGACCAGTACTTTTAAGCCATACACGCACATTAAGTTTAAAATTACCTCCGTTATGCAGTGTGATAGACTACTGTCAGATAATCCAGATGCTTCTAGTGCTCTTAAACTTTTCTCGTAGTTTTTGATGTGGTTTAGGATTTTTCTTATCATTTGGGGCGTATTTCTGCAGTATATTTTCTGGATACAAGTCTTACATTGTTATTTTAATCGAAAAAATAAGTCTCACCTCTAAGCTCTAGCCCTATCATTAAATGTTTTGTTTTCTAAAATTCTCATTTCTTTCGGACGGAAAAAAAGTTGAATTGCCTCTATGAGAGTCGTCTGAGTTTCTGCGTAAATTACAAGTGATGGTTGTTGCCTATTGTAGACGTTGCAGCTACTTCAGGTCTACCTCTCAATAACGCGTTATCCCTGAAACCATTTTATTCCACGTCATGTGAATGATAAAAATACTTACAATAGATTCAGCTTCAGAATGAAATGCATAGAATGTGTATCCAATACAAGACAAATTTAGCGAACACCAAAAAGAGACTTCAAAATGAACTAATCAGCAAAGGATGAAGCCACAATTTCACGCCAATTCATCAGATAGAAGAAATTGCTGTTTCTTCAAAAATACTGTAGTGAAGATGCGTGATTAATTACCTCAACTGCCAGACCTCCAAGTAAGGAGAGAGAAACATCTGCTCGCTGTTTGCGTATGGACAGACCGGCTCCAAGTGACCGCTACGGCCAAGTATTTGCGAAAAATTCCTCGTCTGCTCTTCGTTTTCGATGAATTTGTAAGATGCAGAAGCTCTGCGCCTTGCAGCGTTCACCTCAGAGTAAACAAGGGCTTCTGTACAGGCACGCATAACTGTACAGGGCTGGATGTCTGCTTTTTTCTACATTTTAAGTGAAGGTCTCATCCGTATAGGTGTCATCCGTATAGGTGTTATCCGTATTAATCTCATTCGTATAGGTGTCATCCGTATAGGTGTCATCCATATTAGTGTCATCCGTATAGGTGTTATCCGTATTGGTCTCATTCGTGTAAGCCTCATCCGTACACAGGGTCTCATGTTTTCGCACTTTCTGAAGCATGTGCAATATTTTTAGCTCTTTTTGAAGATGGGTTTATGATGCATGTTGCATTACGTAACATGTCCCACATTTCAAGGATGCGCGTGAATGAAGGACGTCAGCATTTGTGGCACTCACCTGGAGGGCACTTCTTGCATTTTCAGGTCTTCATGGCGAATTGTATGCACGCAATCCACAGAAATTGCAACTTTGAAGGCAATGTGTTCCACACTCATTTCGCGATTCTCCAAAACAACTTTCTCCATTCACTCGATCATGTCGTCACACCGGCTGGTGCGAGGCCGACGTTCTGTGTTCTTTTAACTGTTGCCCCATGAAAGCACATTAATTACATCCATGACACCATCACTGCATGTGATGTCATTTATTTGTCATCTTATGTCATTTTAAGTCCCAAAAATAGATTTCACTCTCTCACGGCTGCCACTAAAATTCTGTGAGCCGTACAGTGCTACCACCTCTGTCATACATTAATGAGTGTTTACATATTTTAAAACTAACTGCATGTTTTCATCTGTTTCCAGACATGAAAAAATATTTGGAGGTGTTATAACTTGAATGCACTTTGATGTATGATGGCCTTCTAACCAACCTCCCATGTCACACCATAGTGTGCCACTTCCATATAAACCTCAATGATAGCCGTCAATCACTTGTATATCATGTACAATGAGTATCATTCTATTCCTCTTCCCTTCTTTTTTTCGGATACATATTCATTTCTGTTTCACCTTTACTCTTCCCAGCACACCTTGTGTCAAACTGCTCTTCATACATTTCCTCCTGACACCGACCGATCTACCGACGACCAGCGTGTATGTCACACGCTTGTTCACCAGATCACCTCTCACAACGTCAAGTCGGAACGTATAGGTATACATACATATATCCTGTAGATATTTAAAAATATACATACATATGCCGTATAACGGAGCATTTATACTAAATGCAGAAAACTTATTTTCATTTTATATACAATGGTACCCCTGAAGAATTTTTATCGTATCTGTGTATTTAATGCTTTCTTACCTTTTCTACAATGGATGTACTGAAATAAATTGTATCCATTACCTTCGGAAACTTATCCAATTTGTTTGTACATGATTGACCGTCCTTAACAGCGTGACTTGCATACCTTGCTACAATTCAAAACTTATTTTACTTTTTTCTGTGACCTATTCATCGTTGAACTACAAGAATTTGTTCATTTACCTTACAATTATGTTCATAACACATTTAAAAACTTATTTTATGCACTGCTGCTTCTTGAGAGTAGTACTCGACAATCATTTAAGGTATTCACGCGTTTGGGCTTGTTAAATTAGGTGACCTTGGGACGTATTTCTTACTATTCCTACGTGAATTTTCAATCAACACATGTTCGCTGTCTGGATAAGATGCAGCATTAGGTTACTTAATTGAATGGGGTACTCAAACATGTTGAAATTTATCACCGTTGTGAAGAAAAAGTGGGACACCAGCAACGACTCTCAGCTACACAACCTCGTTTTGGTCTTCCATTTCAGTGGTTGATCCTCGTTACTGTCACTGACCTGAGAGAGAGAGAGAGGAAGAAAGAGAAGGGACACACCTCGTCTTCAGGAGTCAAGGCTGATGCTCCAATACAGTACTGGATTATCGCTCTCAAACCCTGTATAGGATTCCACTGGAAGTGTAAGAAGAAGCTTATGTTCACTGGAAGATTTATGGAAGATTATCCTCTCGCTGCATCAGCATAAAGAAGAAGTCCACGGACCAAAAATCCATCGACTGCCCTGTAGAATCTTCGCCATCGGGTAATAAAAGTGAAAAAGGGTGTTACGCTCATTAGTCTCAATTTTAACAGATCCTTGTCAAGAACTGTTTACAAATTCCCCTGATTTTGAAGTGATGTATGCTACATTGTCCTATTAAAGGCATCATTGCCACAATCATCTGTAAAGTGATTGAAAAACAGGGTTCGCAGAAGGACTTTTAATGCTTCAAAGCATTCTCTGTTATACATGTATAGCTCAGGGCGATCCTTCAAGAGGCTGTATATCTGGACACCAGCTATTCGCGCTGGTTTCAAAAACAGCAAGTGCTTACAACTTTTGACGTTGGTCGGGAACAGTTGGTGCGGAAAGAAATAGGTCCAAAAATTCAGCTCATACGTTGTACTTTCAATGTTATGCATTATACATTGAAAAAAGTGCAAGAAGCAGAGATAAAAAATTGATTTCCCGATTATTTTCCAGAACAATTATGCTGGAATGTTTTAACAACTGTGTATTAATTAATTCCGACCAGAGCGAGAACTTGCTTCATATTCCGTGCAATTTTTAAAGTTCAGAAGTTCTATTAGGGCAAGCCTTCTCTTCATGTAGATGAGCTTTCTTCATTTAATACAAAAGAACACTGAAAATCCTCCAACTTTTGTGTGCTCGCTAAGACTAAGAAAGTAGCTCACACGTAAATACGAGTGTAATAGCCGGGAAACAACATTCTTATTTTTGAATAATAATTAGCGTCACTTTCAAGCTGATGGAACAGCCTTGGCCTCGTGAAGGAGACCATTTCCAGTGCACAAATCTCATTGATTTGATCAAGTCAAAAGCGATGCACGGGTGACTGATACGGGGGTGTCATATTCAGTTCTACATGAACGTAAATTTTTCGAAGCAACGATTATCCCTCTAAGATAAAGTGTGCCTAGGGTGACCGTAGTATCACAAAAAGAATACAATTCATCCTTTTTGAGGGTATCAGAGAGCACGGCATAACATGGATTGAAATGAGAGATAGGAAATTGTACTAGGATAGCATTAAATTCGCTATAATAACGAGGTTAATCCGTGTCCAGCTGATTGTTGGAGGTAAACAGTAAGTTTAGTCAAAAATCAAAGTAAAAATTCTTTAAAGTATATACAGAATGTCTCCAAAAACCGTACTCACTCGTTGAATGTTCATTACTTGGCAAAAACTAGACTAGGGAAAGAATATTAATGTTTTTTAGGACATCAAATTTTCTTACATTTAATGCTATTTTCGTAAATTTCATTCATTAGACTTGCATTTATGCCAATAAGCACCTAAATCAAAAGAAAATATATGAGTAATGGGCATTGAATGGGTGAATGCACTTTTTGGGGACCCCCTATAGTGCATTTACATCGTTGTCATACAAGCGTATGCTTGTTTTCATCATCCATGAGTGTACCTGTATCGACCGCCGCAATGTGTGTCCTTATAATGTATATGGAAGTCATACATGCGTGCTTTTAAATACATCAAGGTCATATACGAGTGTGTGTAAGGTAGTTGAACAAAAATCGAACACCATAAAATTCTCTTTGCAGAAAAAGTAGTTTCAGAGTGCGTCAAGTTTTATTAAAATTATCATGTGTGGGTCTCAATCATCGATTGTTTTCGCAGGTTGTTACCTCATCACTCACACCAAACTCCTCAGGCACGATGTCTTCTCATGTTGACATCATGTAGAGCTCCAGCGCTGCCTCAGCACTGGAATAGTCGAGAACCTCATGCCAAGACAGCTCCAGGCAGAGACCTCTGCTTCCTCTGTGAGTACCCACTCTTTTATAAAAGAAGCTTCTTCCAGACTAGCGAAAAATTTAGAAGTAAACATACCATGAGTATATTTTTTAAATATTCATTATTGAAGCGTTGGGGTAAAAAAATACCTCTGGATTTCAATAGATGTATTTGTGTCGTGTCGGGATAACTTCACGGTATATTCTTTTTATTCTGTAGGGAAATATGAATGTTTAAATGTTTTATTGATTTCTCCTGACATTAAACTCTTTCGTTGAGAAATTTTTCACAGAGTGGGGAGACAACTTTAACGCTAGATAACACTTACTAAATTTACTCCAATCGAAATAAGAAAATTATTGTGCAATTTGGTATCACTTTTTTCAGGTGAGTAGTATCCATTTAAAGGGTTTCTGAGTTATGAGTGGGAAATATTATTTAGTAAGTATGATCCAAAACTTTCTGTTCTTCATTTGGCTTACATCGCATCACGTCGACCAAAACGAATCGACAAAACCAGAGCAAGTTAGGAAAATAATAAAGATCATTACGATTTAACATCAAAATCATAGCTTGAAGATTCTTAACATTGATATTCTAATTGGTATTTTAGAAGTTGTTTCAAATTACATTACGTTATATATATATATATATATATATATATATATATATATATATATATATATATATATATATATATATATATATATATATATATATATATATATATGTAATATCTAGCTATGATATAATATATATACGTACGATACATATGTATAATATAGCCCTTCATTCCCATATTCCCAATATTTATCAATTTGATTTTTGTCCTCGATTGGTATTTGACGGTCTGCATATGCATAATAGGTCCATTGCACTGAATTTTTTTCTCTAAAATGCCTTAAAATGCCAAGTATGTACTGATTTATAGAAGACCGCGCACTCTCCAAGAACTGTAATGCACTCATGCATCTAATCATAGATCGTTATCCTGTTGGAATCTCTCCATGCAAAGGCCTCCATGCGTAGTCTTGATTATCTCGCTGGTCCGCCCTCATATCTTCCAGCAATCTCGATATTAACCTGTTATCTGTCATGATAAACTGGCAAATCTGGTTTGTTTTCCATGGTATTTCGATTACAGTTCAACCTCATTCGTATCCACGTCTGCGTGGAGTGGTTATGTGGACAGCTGTTTGTGAAGAAAAGTCTTGAAAGAAATTTCCTGTTCAAAACTTCACAATTAATGATCCTCACGCACTAAGATTTTTAGCAACTACGTAAGTTGGGTTTCGTAAGTGAATTATCATATGCAAGGAATGTCCAAAAAAAATTAATTCAAATATCTGATGTAAGTAATCTTTCCAAAGTCACTCCGGGAAATTTGTGATGAACATGTTTTCATGAAAGTGTAGGTTCGACGGAAGTTTTAACAGCGCAGACCTCTCACTCTCCTGCTAGATCTGATCTACTTGAGATAAAGGGCTCGTAATACCGCAACATAAGTGCTTTACAGTCACGTTATTTGCTTAATGATGACCCTACTAAAGTTTTTATTATGAGTTCAGTGTAGCCAAAGTACCTCCACTTGTTTGACGATGCTCAATCTAGCCTTCGAACAAAGGATCATCTTTTCTTCTATTCAGGTTGAATGTTGTGGTCGTACTTTTATTCCTGAAGGTCCGTGATGTTGCGGTTCACTGCTGCGCATTGTAACGAGTCGCGGTGTTTGTATTCGTTCTTCTGGCAACTGTTTTTGTGTGTGTTTTTTCTTCTTCGGTGCATTTTTTCTATTCTTTTATAACAATAGACGTGGTCTTTTGTTCCATCTGAATGCGTTTCCTGTGAGAAAAATTTGATGGATTGGAAAAGGTGTTAATTCAAAGTAAAACCAATCTCTGACAAACTAGAATGACGATTTTCAATTGGAAGTAGTTAAAAAATAGGATTGTTTATATTACTGCATTTCATGTGAGTTTTTGTTTCGCTAATTGATAAATCCAAAATTGTACAAAATTGTTTTCAATATGTTCGGCTAATAGAGTTAGAGCTGTGTTTCACGAATTCTGCACCTGATTTTGCAGTTAAATCTTTTTCACTGTTTCTTCATACAAGTATGCTATAAAGAACTGTTCTTTATATATACTATGGCGAACTTTTTACTGCTCTGATTATAACATGCCTAGCTGTCAGTAGGTACGTTTTATGCTTGTACACTAACTGTGTAGGTAATCCAAGATACTCTTTTACCGTCACACTTAACATAAATATATAACTCGAGACCAGTAGATATAAATCCCTATTAATTGCTTACTATAACTCATGTTAGTCTGGTGGGCCTCTTCAAGGCACCGCCAAATAATAGTCTTGTAGGCCTCTGACCCCTAAACTACAGGCCTTTCTGTTCGTGCTCGTGTTGAAAACAGTGTTCTGTAGCGCTATACAATCTATAAATAAATAATCATCTTCATAGAACGAAAAAAATATTATGTGTAGTTTGTTAGAGAATTTCGTCAGTGATTTACGATTCACGATTAGTATAAGGAATAAAAACTTTTAGAGCAGGTTAAGTTTATGAAGAATTCGTTTGTGGTTCATAGTCCTCCATTAATTTTATGACATACACCTTGACCATTTACTAATTTAGAAGGCTGTGAGTGAAATTGCAAATTGAAATGAACGAATAAAGACTCAGACCCTTGAAAGTATTTTTTTATATGTGATGAATAGTAAAAATATGTTTAAATACTTCAAAACTATTCATGAAAGGATATTTTTTACCAGGATATATATTTCAATGAGATATTTCAGGAGCCCGAGTACTGTTGACAGACTGACCGTAGAAAAGTGTGGTGCACCGCAGGCACGGCCATCTCACACGCACGCCCACTCGGCCTTCTCCTCGCACAGTAGGTTGAACTGGAGGGATCTGTAGCACTAGGAATTGATGACTCGTTTCTGTAAGCTATTCGTTAACGCAACACACACTCACAACCCTGAAATGGGAAATCCTGGTGTACGAAACTTACGTTAAGGGTTTCACTTTCGCATGATTCATTTTACTTCTGAATGAACCAGAGTGCTGATGAGGTGCAGTTACATCAATGCAATAGTGTTCAGCTAAATGTTGCGTACATAACTCAGGAATAGAAATTCTCTGTTGAGTTGCAACGAATCTCAGGGACTAAATCTACGCAAGTAGCATCATGCAACTTGAAACTGTTAGCACATCTAAATAAGTCCTAACTACTTAATTACATACAATTTTCCGTATCAGTACAAGCGAGCCTTTCCTTTCCTTTATCATAAGTTTTGTTCACTAACTACATAAAGTCATTTGTACATTTCCAGTTGATGCCATCAAGACTACTAAACCCCAGGCAGCTCTTGTCATCAAATTTACCTCTCTGCTTAATTAAAAAAAACACCACATCCCAACATGCCAGTACATTCAATAAAATTACTCTCTAAGCTCAGTATAAACATACGATCATCGTCATTTGTTGTAGTGCAATTACGTCCAACGTCTTTTCACCAACAAGATTGCAGGACAAGTTTCATTTCCCTTTGAACTTTAAGGCGTTCGTCCTTGAGCAGACAGTTGCGTCGGCACACAGCATAATGTCAGTGAGTGCAGTTAATGTCACACAGGGTGTGCCCATCTCTCTTCACTTCCCCTGGTACCCTGAGCATGACCTGTGCCTAGGAGGGGTATAGAGTCCCGTCTTGTAGGCATCAAACTTTCCTGTGTAGAGTCAGAGTGACCTCGCGTCAGGTCAAAGGGCGTACACGCTAATAAACTGGGCTGCGATATTAAAGAGCTCCTGCGAGAAGAATTCCAAAGAGTCTTTACGCACAGAGAAGCATCCAGTGATGGGCGCGAGCGCAGTTTTACTGCCGCTATGAAGGATTTAACTTCATTTCATGGTTGTTATGGGGTAGCACTAGAAAAGCTTTGAATAGGAACTTCAAAATTGGCAACTCTAGCCCAGTGAATTCATGTGTTGTGATATATTAACGAGCATTATTGAAGTGATAGTAATAGACTTAACTGAAGTATATATTCATGATGAACATTTCGATTAACAAAGAGATGCAGACAGGAGCAAAAATATGCACAGAGTACAACACGCATAGAGTCTTAACCTACTACTACCTGAATTATTTCACTATGACATAAAAAATGCACTTGATTTTTAGCGTTTGTATTTGGTGTCTTTTAATCGAAATATGCACTCTACAGCAACATAAAATTTACGGTTTTATGGTACGGTTTACGGTAGGGTTTATACAGTACATATGTGTGTGTACATCATACATGGCATCAGATTATGATGGGGTTTTGAGCTTTGTATAAGTATCTTTGTATGCATCTGCATTAACCACGGATACGGACTAGCCTCATTCTCCAGCATACGTTCACAATGATGAGTTCTTTATTAGGGTGCCTGGTAAAGAATTTAAGATTTCCAGCTGTGCTCGAGACCCAACAGATTTGAGAACTATAATCCATTGCATATCATTAGAGAACATTCCTTTTTTTAATACCTCTTACTCCATCCGTTGCAAGAAGTGAATGCACAATTTTATGATCCGTGTAGGAAATAAAAAAAGTAATACTTAAATAAATAAACTTTATTCCATTCAGGTATATATGATATATACAACGTTTTTTAATTATTAATGTTAACGTCTTAAGACTAGTAGTCATGCTTTCAGCAACTGTTCCCGTCCATCTTGGGACGTGAGGTAGAGGCTCGTAGGGATACGTTGCGATGGTCTGCAAGTTTGAGGAAATAGTTTAATCAAGTCAGTCTGTCAGCCTACATGCTCGCTGCGTCACAAGCAGAGAAAATTTGAGGGCTACATTTGGATTCGAAACCTCAAAACCAGGGACTTGGTTGCATGAGCGGAAATTGCTCACCACTCAGCTGCAGGACAGCTAAGAACTCTTTCAGCTGTTTAGGTCTTGTATACAGTAGTTCAAGGTATTTTACATGACTGTCAATGTAGCTGGTCTCCAAAACGCTTTCGAGTACAAGTGCTTAAAGTTACAGCTACAAATATTCTTACGTTTAAGCTTTGAGTACATTCATGTATCATGTCACTGTGTGTTGTGTATAAAAGACGTTTAATGCCAGAACAGGACGGCTATTAAATGCATTTAATTTATTTCTTGATTTTGAAGTGGTGCTCTACAAGCATGATTTCACTCAAATATAAAATTATCAATAGATATTTTAAATGCAAGATATAGGGAATAAAATCAGGTTAAACGGCTGCCACAAACCCTACGTAATAGAATGCAGAGACGCTAAGCGTTATTAGTCTTTCGACCCGTACAATTCAACCAAATTCTCTCATTGCTACATTCTACGATTATGTTTATTACCATTGTTATTAATTTCGTTTTCTAAGACCACAATCAATTGAGATGAGCAGTAGACTTGCAGTAGTCAACTCTATCCCATGGACCTAAGAAAACATTATTTAGTCACAAAACACACATTTCAAGGGTTTGTAAGTCTGGCTGTTGTATTTGACTGCGTTAGAGTTACTTCGAAAGCCAAGTAACAGAGATGCTTCTTCTTTTGCATAATTTTATTCATAAAGATACCTCATCGCCGCGGTTGAAAATAAACGTTAGTTAACGTTGTACTACCGTGCCCAGTGTAGATGCCATCTATTGCTTACTGCCCACAGCAAACTCTACTTACTGTGCACAACATTCTTTGTTCAATGCAATTAATATACGCTGCTCACACTCTACAGTATTGTACCCAGTTTACTTTGCTTATTGTACGCTGTAAGCAATACAATACATTGTACATTGTACGCAGCACCGTACATAGTAAACTGTACGCAGAACTACCCACTTTATAATACAGTACGCACATTTTTCGCATTATACAGCATGTGCTGCTCACACTGCGCACAGTATACACTGCACACAACACTGCATCCAGCTCACACTGCACAGTATACACTGCACACAACACTGCACACAACACTACACACAGTATACACTGCATACAACACTACACACAGTATACACTGCACACAACACTGCACCCTGCTCACACTGCACACAACACTACACACAGTATGCACTACACACAACACTACACACAGTATACACTGCTCACAACACTACACACAGTATGCACTGCACACAACACTGCACCCTGCTCACACTGTACACAGTATACACTGCACACAACACTGCACCCTGCTCACACTGCACACAACACTACACACAGTATAAACTACACACAGTATACACTGCACACAACACTATACGCAGTATGCACTGCACACAACACTGCACCCTGCTCACACTGCATACAGTAAACACTGCACACAACACTACACACAGTATACACTGCACACAACACTACACACAGTATACACTGCACACAATACTACACAGTATGCACTGCACACAACACTGCACCCTGCTCACACTGCACATACCACTGCACACAGTATACACTGCACACAACACTACACACAGTATACACTACACACAACACTACACACAATATACACTGCACACAACGCTACACAGTATGCACTGCACACAACACTGCACCCTGCTCACACTGCACACACCACTGCACACAGTATACACTGCACACAACACTACACACAGTATACACTGCACACAACACTACACACAGTATACACTGCACACAACACTGCACCCTGCTCACACTGTACACAGTATTCACTGTATGGAACACCAGCACCCGGATATCCGGTTGGGCCGTGTGTTCATGTGCCATCACAGTCATGTCCTCGTGCAGACGCTTCGGCTGATGCCACAGCCTCCTCTTTGTGGGGGTCTGCCACAGCCTCCTCTTTGTGTGGGTCTGCCACAGCCTCCTCTTTATGGGGGTCTGCCACAGCCCACTCTTTGTGGGGGTCTGCCACAGCCTCCTCTTTATGGGGGTCTGCCACAGCCCCCTCTTTGTGAGGGTCTGCACGGCTGGAAGAACTGTCTTTACTTTTTATACGTAAATTTGCAATCTTTAGTGCCTAGTGAACTTATTTCAGAAATCAACTTCAAATGATCTATCGGAAGCTGTGAACTTTTCCAACAACTAAATGTTCCTTAAAATCAAATTGTCCGTACGTAAATAAATGTTGCTCAAGTACTACATGTACTTCATGTACACAACTCGAAGAACTTTTGTTTGTTTGCTTGTGTTTTAATGCCTGTTCTCATACGCTATTAATTGCACTCATGAACTAGAGAAAATTATTAACAAATGCAAGTATTAGCTATTTCCAAAAACGTAAGATAAATTATTCCAGGTTTCCAGTATGCTTTAAATGAATTAAACAAATAATGTAACCATTATTGGGAGTATAATATTGTATAAGGATATAGAAGACTCATTTCAAGAATCAATTTTCGACACATATGTCTCAGAAATTGCACCACACAGAAATTGTCCGCATTTTACTAACCATTAATAATACAAGTTGTATACAAAGATCCAGTACTCTCATAAAGTCTGTATTTCATTATGCATTTGTACTGCACTTTCGACAGAGAGATCCAATATTCTCCCAAAGTCTGTATATCATTATGCATTTATAATGCACTTTCGACAGAAAGATCCAACACTCTTACAAAGTCTGTATTTCATTACGCATTTGTACTGCACTTTTGACGGGAAGATCCAGTACTCTTACAAAGTCTGTATTTCAATACGCATTTGTACTGCACTTTTGACGGGAAGATCCAGTACTCTTACAAAGTCTGTATTTCAATACGCATTTGTACTACACTTTTGATGGGAAGATCCAGTACTCTTACAAAATTTGCATTTTGCTAGACATTTATATCGTGAATTGCATAGGAAGATCCGGTACTGTAGCCCAGACCAGTGCTAGGGAGCGGTTGACCCCGAAGTGGGTCAGTGAGGCCTGTGGCTCCTCTCAGAATAGGTGAGGACTGCAGTGTCTGCCTCGTTACATCACTGCTTCCATGATCATCTCTTGTAGGCATCTTCTTCAAGTTGAGCGCAGTCTTATGACGGTAGACGCGTCTCACGCAGTTGTAATCTTCACGCATGTTCTGGAAATTTCATCCTGGCGGGAGGCTCTCAAGCAATAGTTATTTTCATGCATTTTGGAGGAAACGCTCGTATTGAGTCTGCTATTAAAAGAGCTGTTTGTCTTGCTCTTCTTTGATGTTAATTTCTAAACACAACTGACACTAAATCATGTAAATAGCGTTTCGTCAAGCTTTTGTCTTTTCAAATCATCCCTTCCATTGATCCTCTTTCTACTTCGTCTACTCTTTAAATCATACTCACAAAAAAAATCATACCAACGTACCCCTTTACTCATTGGATGCATTCCACCCTTTGAAGTCATATCTTCCACTGCATTTCAACCGCTATTTCCACTCATCCTTCCATCTGGATTCCAACCGGTATTTCCACTCATCCTTCCATCTGGATTCCAACCGGTATTTCCACTCATCCTTCCATCTGGATTCCAACCGGTATTTCCACTCATCCTTCCATCTGGATTCCAACCGCTATTTCCACTCATCCTTCCATCTGGATTCCAACCGGTATTTCCACTCATCCTTCCATCTGGATTTCAACCGGTATTTCCACTCATCCCTCCCGCTGAATTCATAATTACGTTTGTCTCACGAGGCTTTCCTCCTGTCACTGAAGACCACGACTCAAAGGCCGTTGTGGGAGCGAGCGTTAGTGAAGGTGTGGTCAAACAGGACGGCACTTCACAACAAAGACCCAGTTGCTTTCCATCGTCTCTTTTAGCGTTAGGACCGAAGCCCCGGCCCTGGGAATACATTTTTTCAATTTAAAAAAGAATATTCGAATTTTTAGGTTGGGTCGTACATCGTACGGTATGTGAGCTTCCTTTTCTGATTGGATTTAGACGTCCGTTGTTAACGAGAATGACTACTCATGAATGTAGTTTTAATAACGTGTAGATCCGAGAATTAAGATTGAGTTTGCTATTAAAAACTCAGATCGTGAAACGAACGAGATAGAAAAGAACACTTGACATAGAAAAGGTTAGCAGAGACAAGCAGGTGACAGTTTTCTTACGTCACCAACATGCTAAAAGTATAAGTGCAGCACTTTTCCTCTGCAATCTTTGTACTAAAAGTACACGCGAATGAGAAGTAATTGAGGGAAATGGGTTCAATTTAAAAATCGAAAGTATTAAAGTGGTTGGGTATACTTGTAAAAATTTTCAGCTACACAGTTGTTACTGAAATTTGAAATAAACTGATGCTAAATTTTTCCCAACTCATCACTGTAGTTTGTAGATTATTGCGCATTTACTTAATAACAGACAGTGTATCTTCATCTCTATCTCTCTACCTGTGTGAGTCCATCCTATTTTTTCTATATACTACTGGAAAAATATTATTGAACTAAAATCAGAACGGGTATACATATTATAAGCATTGTATTGTGAATAAAAAGGACACCGGATTACTATAAAATACTCTATTTTTTCCCGTTATTAGCCTTCTTCTCTTACACGCCATGATATCAGTAGATAAGGTATAGAATGGAAGTTTTGTATACGTGCATGAAAATTATTCATTTAAAACACAACAATTCCGTAGAATTTCTACGGGAACTATCTTGTTGTAATATAATGGTATATAAAATTGATATATATGTATTACTTTTAATGGTTCTATCAGGCAGTGATACATAACACTTCTCTCGTATTTTGGTCGAGGTAATTCAAGTTGTTAATAATTAATTGTTTGTATATGGAAAAACTGCAGAAAAGCCATGTGGTTGTTAAAAATGAAAGTATGACGCACAAAATTTATAGAGAGTTAAGTTTTTTAAACTTCTATCTAAGTTTGTAAAGATTTCAAAGCGATGACAGAATATCTTTATTTACAGCCCGTAAAACACATTTTTAAATAATTTTAGCAGTGCCCAGTTTGCTAGTATTTAAAATGAATATTTGCCTGAACATAGCATAATCATACAGAGTAAGTCTCGGAATTAAAACAAAAAATTGTTAAAAGGCCCAGTGAAGAACTTTGTTGCAGCATCTCGAGCTAGGGAAAGAAGCTTACGTACGTCTATGTATGATAGTTCAAGAAGAGACAAATTTGACAGACTCAGCACGCACTGCACAGGGCACACGGAAGACGAGGCCTTATGTCAGTGTGGGTGTTGCAAGCACGGCCTCACATCAATATTTTAATTAAGAGTTGTTCATGTGAGGCGTTGTGTAAGAAGTATTGAAGTGTGTAACAGTAGAGCTCTGCAATTAGAGTCGGGGGAAAAAACTACTACAGAGTCGGAGTCGGAGCTTGGCTTGGACGTTCGAAAGATTGAAGAGGCGAAGTCGAAGGATTGAAATTATAATAAAAGCTTCATAGGCAAAACGATATTCTAATTGTTAAAGCTCTGTAATAAATGCCAGAATTATGAAACCACCATTCAGCTCATGATATTAAAATAGAGTTTTTAAAACCGTCATTCTATTCATGTATGCATGAGGAAACTTGTTAATGAGATGTACACAAAACATCTCATTATAAATTCTATCATATGCAACTGGAATGCCATTTAGTTTTTAACATAGGATACACTAGCAAAGAAGTCCATTGTGAGTGAAATTACTGTTCGTAAAACTGTTATCATTTGACACAGGGGTTTTTCGTTTAAAAGTATGTGTGCTTGAGCAGACAAGCATCATTCCCAAACATGGCAAAGCGCACTTTGGAAACGCAACTTTCAGTTCATCATTCACACAGCGAAGACAGCAAACTTATGAGTATAACATGTTTTGCATGATCCTGACATCACGCTTCCATGTGACATGTTTCACGGGATGTAAGTGGGATTTCATCAGCCGTAATAGGAGGGTGCATAAAAATATAATTCATGCGGTTAACATAAATCGAATCTTCGAATGGCCGTGCAAAACTTTTACTTTCTCTCTTTCACGAACTGACACGTACTTTTATCAGCTTTTGACAAGAGTATTGTTTTTTTGAGTTTTGAAAACCCCTGAAAACATTTTTGCAAGCAGTGAGTCCTGGGAACGTTACACAATCGCAATCACGTTTAATTGCATGGCGTCAGCGGTGCTGCTGAGTCCATAAGTCTTGCGTCAGAGACGGTCAAAAAGTTCTGATGTTTGACGTGCTTTCCCTTGCAATTCAAGAGTCCTGTACAAGTGAAATTTACTTCTGCGTCTCTTCATTTCAACATTTCAAATGGCATTTGTAGTTTGGGAGTCGTGTAACACTGAAACACTTAATTTTTTTCAATATATGTAGGTGAAGTGGTTACTGCAGCAGGGATGTATTCCAAAAAATAAGCCCCGTTAGGCGCCAAAGGTAGTGTCAGATTTTATATAAAAATATTAACAGTGTTGCGTTTTCGTAGAAGTTTCTCGCAAAACTTTTGGAAGGTGTTTTAATCCAAGGTAATGTGTAAAAGCAGGATCACAAAATAAATAAATGTATTATTAATTCATTCAAATGGAGAAAATCAATTAATGTTTTTCGATCATAATACCATCGAATATAATCAGCTAATCGACATACAATTATTAGAAGAACCACATGCCTGCTAAACATTTTAAATTGTATGGGCCGCAGTAGTAGAAAAAAGCCGTAGAAGCTTTAAGAAGCTCCAGTTATTGTGCGTACTAAATGGTGACCGTGCTAACATCAGTCATAGTTATTTCATTGTCAGTATGCCTTTTTTAATCGAATGCTGGTAAAGAAAACCCCAACTGATGTAAAACTTTATACGGCCATTGCCACTTAGTGCAGCATATTTTCGGAGCTTATTCCGGCCGCGGTTACAGCTTTACTTCTATGTGTTAGAATCAGGGAAAAACATTTTTGCTGTTACCTGTTGTTTGTGGAACCGCACATTTGTATTAAAACAGATCATATGGCTGGGTACTAATACTGAGATTTAAAAATATCAAATGTATAAAGGATTGACGCTTGTGGTGGAAATTAATGGTGCGCCGGTTACAAACTTGGAAATGGAAACTTTCAATCAGGTATATTAAATATCTATATATCTGCTAAAGCTTAAAAACTATGGAAAAAATATTTGCATTAGAATGGTGTCAGAAAAAAATTTCTATATCGTTCATTGTGAAAACATATAATCAATTATTAGATAAGTGTTGAAAAAACTTCATGCAAATACTAAATTAAACGCAGAGGCTTTTACGCTAACAGCGTAGTCAATGTTCTATTCGATTTTCATTTGTAAAACGTTTTGAAAAAATTAAGTTTTGTTGCCACACCCTGTATCATTTAATTATTTACAATTCAGTAATCAAGTCAGCAGCTTCTACACATTAGAAACAAACAAACAAACAATCTTTATTTCCAATCGAGTACACCGTACATAGACATTAGTACATTGGTTTTTCAAATTCTTAAGGTTAACATTCTAAGAGTAAGGGTGATGGTGAGCTCCATGCGACGATCCCGGGAGGTTGATGGTTGATTTTGGTTAAGTGCTAGGTGCTAGAAGCGAGATAAATTTCGTCACGGTGTTAATGTGGCATGTTGAAGCATGCTGCAATTAATATTCCAATTTGCCTAAGTCTACTAGAGCACTTCAACCACTTCAATGTTTTTTAGATTAGCTATCAAGTGAAAGAAGTCGTTGTATAAGTGAACAATATATACTCGTATATCCATTATGGTATATACATTAGAAGATGTATTGACGTCGTTTTTCACTTCTAAATGTTAATATTGTATGACCAGAGGGAATGCTCACAACGATTGCTTCTTTCTTTCTGTAGTGCGATTTGAGGTAGGGGATGATAGGAGTGCTAGGTGAGCTTAATGATGAATTATCAACCCGGACCTCTGCGTCACAAGCAGAATAAATCAAGTTCCCTGTGAAGACTAGAACCAAGAACTCCTGTATCTCAAGCAAGAGCCGTTCACCACTGTGGCTGCAAATGACCATTAAGAAACACTAAAACCAACAGCTACGTAACTCCCTTTTTGAAGCGTTACTTCTAAGTGTCACTCAGGAGAGCAGGTCACTACTAAAGTAAAGCACCGAGGAAACGAGTTACTCTGCCAGTAATCAGGCACATACGAGGAACACGACGTTTGGATCACGCGTGAGTTATCTTCGCAAAATTGATTTGAAACTGTAAGAAAGAAATAGGTATTCACTAGCTGGAAGCTTTTAGATTTAACTGGGTTGCTTCTTAACTGATATATTTATTTAGATATGTGTCTATATCATTTACACGTAAGATATATTGACAAGCATGATATGAGCATTTTCACGCGGGATTAGAGCATTCACCATAGTGGGTAAATCAGTCGTAAAAAAAGGTAATATCAGTTGGAGAAATCACTAGATAGATTTGAGGAACTGTTTGTTGTAAAATATTGTTAACTTAATATCGAGTTGTTATAAATGAATGTTTCAATTTTTCAATTGTTTTATAAGTTTACGGAGCATCAGATGTTATTTTATGATTTAATTTTATATATTTAGTGCAATTTGAAATATACATATATATTTCAAATATATATATATATATATATATATATATATATATATATATATATATATATATATATATATATATATATATATATATATATATATATATATATATATATATATATATATATATATATATATAAAGAATTTTTTCAGCAATGTGTTTGATACATGCAGACACATATGGAAAGATTTATTCACAGGTACATATAATTGTATTTTCAATTAATATTTTTAATTGTGTTTTACATTTTTGGCGTTTTCCTCCTCTTTGGATTCCAATAATGTGCAATCTCTCAATTTGAAGTATTCTTATCGTAAGAATAAATGATGAAGCTCTTAAATGAATTTTTATAAAACAGGCATATTATCATGATCTTAAATAATTTTTTCAAAGTCAAACCACTATAATTATTCTTTTACGCTATATTGTTTACCTTCACTGTCATGACGTCAGAGTCATGTTTCTGTGACTGCGCACATTGCATCTTCAGGTGCTCTTTATATTGCATCAGTATTAAGTGCTGTGTGTTGTTAATAGTCGTATTTATGATTTAATATGGTATTTAAATATCCTTGTAATATATTTGTATTTAAAAAACTACCATGTTCATAATTTATTTGGGTTTCCGAATTCGTTCGTCATGAATCAGCTGATTCATGCCCGTTGAAGGTTTGATCTGTACCCGAACAAAGAAATTCCTTGCTTGTGTGTTTTACCTATAATCGTTATCCTATTAATTGTATTTCTTGTCGCCTCAATTACGATAAAACTAGATAAAATAGTAAAGGTGAATTAGGCGTAACTAATTAAATACTGAGCCAAACGAGATAACATTGCCCACGACCGTATCGAGATTCTTAGTCATGTTTGCATCATTATATATGTTTTAGTTGGACTGCCAGAGAAATGTAGTTTTTTATTTAAAGTAAAGTAACTCATGGAAAGGTGATGTCCAGTATTGCGCAGATGTAACTATGCTTTTAGCAGTTTTGCAAATGAAGTGTTATTAATGAAAGAGTATTCTATGTATAAGTTCATAAATTATTATGCTAGAAATTTTCAATTCAATGAGGATTGATGCAATTAACTTGGAACTTCTAGTGTATGACTTAAGATGTCTGTCAGTACTAATTTATATTCTGAATATTTTCTGGAATCAAAGATGTAATGCAAAAAATGTTATGGAGAATTTGATTTGGTATTTGCATTCATACTGAAGTTATTAGGAGAATAAATATGAAAACTGGATTACTTTTGCAATATAAATTGCAAGCAAAGAAAGATATTAGTGTTCTCTGTGATCATACTCCAGATGATCATTATTAGGTTACTCTACTGAGTGTGGCCACAATCGTAGTTCTGAACTGTGCCTGTAGCTTTAAAAGTCCTTTTGGTGTGCTATATCACTTAATATTATGTACTATCTAATACTTAGATGTTTACTATTGAATTCTAAGATGTTTGCTATCCAATACTAAGATCTTTACTACCCAGTACTAAGATATTTTCTGCCTAGTATGAAGATATTTACTACCCAATACTAAGATATTTACTATTTAAGTAGTAAGATTGGGATGAGAATCAAATTCAAATTTAGGTGCTTATGGGCTGATTTTTATTGTATTGTGGATTGTGCTATATTTAAAGTTAAATTTTATTTTTAAGAAATCCTGAATTGAACCATAATATTTTTTGTAATTGAAGGAAAATATTGTTCATAATTTCATCTTCATATTGTTCTTCATTAAATCATTATATAGTTGAATATTCCATATTCAAAATGGCTGTGACAAAGTTTATGGATTTTAGAGTGCTATATCGGATAACCTTCAGAAAAAGTTAACCAAATTTTTAACATTAGAATAGAATAGAATAGAATGAGGCTATAGGAACGAACCTTCTGGCCCATTCTTGGGTCGGATAATTACTTCGATAATTATTCGGTTGTTTACCCAAGTCCCATGCCGTATTTCTAGCCGCGTCAACCATGTCGGCAGCGGGATTCGAACCCGGGTCTTTCCGCTCGCAAGCAGATTCGCTCACCAGTCGACCAAGCTGGTGATAGTCGACCAAGCTGGTGATAGTCGACCAAGCTGGTGATGGTCGACCAAGCTGGTGATAGTCGACCAAGCTGGTGATAGTCGACCAAGCTGGTGATAGTCGACCAAGCTGGTGATGGTCGACCAAGCTGGTGATGGTCGACCAAGCTGGTGATGGTCGACCAAGCTGGTGATGGTCGACCAAGCTGGTGATGGTCGACCAAGCTGGTGATAGTCGACCAAGCTGGTGATTATTTTATTATGTATCGAAAAAACCTGTACCAATTTTTTAATGTGATAAGAGGAAGCTAATTTATGTACTTTATAATATATAAACCATCTATTTTATGCATGTAATTGGTATTGTAGATATGGGCTTCTAAAAATGAAATAAAGTTTTGATTATTTTTTTAATGGCTGAAAATCTGGAGAATTTTCTTGGGCACTTTTGTATGGACCACTAGAAAACTAATGTAGACTGCCAGCAAACTTTGATTGCTCACATGGTAAGTTACTCTATACAGTAGAACTCCTCTAAACCAGCACTCACTGGCCAAGCTTTATATATTTATTCATTGTTAATTTCTTCTCTAAGTGCTTTAAGCAATTGATGTTTTCCTTTTATGTCTAGGATGTCTATGAATTGTTTGTGGTTACTTGGGTGATGTTAAAATGGCAACTGCAAAGTCCCATGGGTGCTGGTTAAAAAGACTTCTACTGTACTCGTATTGTAGAAAAAATAGTTTGGTTGTCTGTTAGAATCTTGAGATATGTGAAAGAAATATTACTCTAAATCTAATGGTAAATTTTATCTAGAGAGTGTCATGAGATGTCTCAAATGTGTGGGGGCACCAATATCAAATAAAGTTAAAGTAACGGAGACCTAAAATCCCTGGATTAAATGACTTTGGGTAGGATCTCAATTGAACTAAATAACAATGCAGTTCTTAGTACAACAGAAGCATAATCAGTTTTGTTATTGGAAATTAATTTTATCTCTCTTGTCTTGTAGCACACCAACTATTGTAAAGGAAGTTGTAATTCATTGTTAGTTTGTTGGTAGAACTGAAGCCCTTCAATATAGGCTTCTTATAATTCATTGTGCATTGTCTGTTGAAATTTGTAATAACACTTCCAGGTGTTGAAAATGTTCATAACTACTAACACCAGAACACCCAGTGAAATACAGCTAATGATGTTCATGCCAAATTATAATTAGGAAAATGCAGCTATTGATTTAATAAACTTTGTAAAATAAGAAAATACATCTTCAGTGTACTGCTAACTCTAGTATTAATTTTAAAATAAAATTGTTTTAATACAAATTGAAATATTTTGTAGTTTGGAATTTTTCAGTATATAAAATAATAATATAGAATTTGTGTACTTGCTAATACTTTATTCTTTTATTTCATTCATTTTATTAATGAGAAACATTCTTTGCAATTTTTATGTGTGGTATGAAAGATTTCTCAAAAATCCTCCCAATTTCAAACAAAGAATTTGACATATTCTCTGTACTGGAATTCTTGAAGATCTTGGCAGTTCTATTGGATATTTAGCTACATTTTTCATTATTTCAACATTTTTTGTCCTTTGTTGAGTTTTGAACCAAAGCTAACCTTCAGTAAGGCAAAACAGAAGGATTAAGTCAACTTAGTTATCATACATGGAGAAAAGTTTGGCTCCTGTATTCAAGAGAAAACCGTCATTGTGACACATTTAGAACTTCTCTTGTACTAGTTCAGTCTGATAATTTCTTTGGTTATGTAGTCTTTCTAGTTTTAATAATTACCAATAATTTGATTCAGAGATGAAGATTTTTCAATTCACTCAGGATTTTCTTAACTATGTTAGCCACATAACAAATGTCTTGTTACAGCATGTTATGTTTACAAATTTATATTAAAGGTTTAGAGCTGGTAGTAGTAATCCATTGATCTTTTGTAATTGTATTTCAACTGTTAGTAGAAAACATTCCTGCACATGAAAAATTGATGTTTTTAATCAATTTCTTTTTTTATTTGTCAGCGGGCCCCACCTTTCTAGAGAAATTTCCATGTTGAAGAAGAAGGCAAATGATTACAAAAATTGCATATTGTTATGGAATGAAGCTCCTTTCATATCCTTAATAAAATGCTTAATATACATTTACAGTTACTTGAGCAATGCATAAGATAAACACTTATTAGCTTCTTTTTCATACCTTGTTTGAAATTTAGTTATTCTAATTCTGGAAGTAGGAGAGAAAGTATATTTATGAACACATTGTGGTTTTTATTATATATCAGGGCATTCATAAGTTCTGTCTAAATTTTCATTCATGAGGTGCCCGCTTTCCAAGTTTAGGAACTTTTCCAAGTTTTTGAAGATGATGAACAGTTGTATGGTTTGAATTGAGAACCACTGCCAATTCTTCAACTGATAAAGCAGGATTTTCTTAAAGGGCTGCTTCAAGAAGCTTTTCATCAAACTCGACTGGATGTTATCTTCAGGTCTGAAATCTTAAATTCTGAATTTTGCAATCCATCTTCTGCAAGTTCTTACACTCACACATTCCTCTCCATAAACTGATTGAATGTTTCTAGCCACTTTGGCTGCTGAGTTTCCTTTCTTGAACTCATAATGCATTATGTGCCTCAAATGATTCTTGGGTACTTCCATGTTAGCAAGGTTTTAATCAAACAAAATTTAATTTTATTGTTCTTTGAAATAAAAGTTGATCAGTTTAAATGCATCTAAGCATAAAAACAATGTTCACTTCCATTAGACATTATAAAATACTCTTTAAATTTCATTCAATTTAGAAAAAAGGTAAAATTTGGACAGAACTTACGGGATGACCTGATGGTATAGGTTTTTAAATGTACAAATCTTAGCTAGATTACTTAGGATTTGATGAAGTTTTTGAGCTTCAATTATAACTTAGGTTATATAAACTCTGCATCTAAATACCATGCTAGGTTTTGCACTCTTCCTCCCCTAGTTGTGCAGCATAGCACCATGTCAGAACAACAGTGTGTTTAGTCTCATTATTAGTGCATTTTTTCTTATGTGTATAATCAATCTCCACCAAGAATGACCTGTAAGTTATTTTCTCCTCTTTGTAATATTTTTTCTTGATAATTCTAACTTCCATCTGAAACACTTATGAAGGCTCTGCTAGTGAATTATTAAACTTTGATCTCATTACCACTCAGATTTATGGGATTGCATCTGGCTAAGGAGTTTACCATAAAAAGCCAGTATTAATTTTCTATACTGCATGTTCAGTGTGGTTTTAAATGTTGATAGTAAATTAATTGCTAAATTAAGATGCTTTTACACAAAGCATGTGTAATTTAAATTTATAAATTTAAATAAAGTTTCTTGCTACAATTTTAAGAACAAAGAAGTAATGGAAGATTGCTATAAGATAGATGTTGTTTGTATTTTTAATTTTGATGGTATTGAAAACAAGTTGTACTAAGATTTATAAAATTTATTTTCTATGTTCATCTACTATTTGATGATTGGTTAAGGAAATTATACATATTGTTTCTTTTTTTAATTAAACATTCTACAAATTTTCAGAGATTTTTCTATATTTTGTGCTTTAGTTTTGTTATAGTAGTTTGGAAGCCACAATAAACGCTAACCATGTCTACTGGGCGCAAGAAAGCTTTACTAAAAGTCATCATCCTGGGCAACTCAGGTGTGGGAAAGACATCACTCATGAACCAGTTTGTAAACAGAAAATTTAGCAATCAATATAAGGCAACCATTGGTGCTGACTTCCTCACCAAAGAAGTGATGGTGGATGACAGATTGGTCACCATGCAGGTATGTTGTATGGGTTCCTTCAAAGGTGTTTGATAGTTTCTTACATGTGTGTTAGTGGTCTCTGTATGAGGGTTCACATGCTGGTGTATGATAGTTTTTATATACATAAAGCCTAGGTTTACATCACAACTAGTTGATGACTAGAGTTCTAAAACTCTAAGGTCATTAACTAGTTGGACTTGGGTTTATTGAGTTTGGACTTGGGTAGTTTATATCATTGTGGGTCTGTGTAGCCCAAATTATTTTCTGCAGCATTATGAAGAGGAAACTATCAATGTTTGCAGTATAATGAAGGCACTATTTTCTGCAGTATAATGAATACTTGTCTAGGTTAACACATTAGTACCATTTTACTGAATGATATTTTATATTTAAGGTGATTTATAATATATTCAAGAAATTTTGTTCAATTTATGTTCAGGCATTGTTTGACATGTTTTGTGGATGTTAGGTACTTCTATTGTTTTTCATGCTCATGATGTACAGTTGCTAGTTTACCTCAAAATTCCTTTACAGCAAAACTATCTATAAATAGAAATTAGGTGCCAATATTAACATTTAGAATGATGTCTTGAAAATAGCATGCATACCTTGAGTTTTTTATTTTAGACTGTTGAATTGTAGAATAAAATGCTTTACCAAATATCACATGGTAAGGCCTCACACTTTGAGTTTATCTTCTTTTTGGACTTTTAAATTGCAGAATTAGATGCCTTATTAATTATCACTTCAATTTGTAGCATTTTTGAATTATGCAATATAATGGCTGTTGCCACAATGCGAGGCTCAGAGCTGGTAGAATATTCATCAATGAATTTGCCTTCTCAATTCTACTAAAACATCATTGAATCCTTCAAGAAATGCACTCATCATACACTGTACCTTCTTAGCTCTATTAAAATAATGAATCCATCAAGTAATGTACCTTCTTGACTGTAATAAGATATCACCGAATCAAAACCTTGAAAGTTTCTGTACTCTGTCTAAAGAAAATTCAAGTTCTATCCTATAATTTCTTCCTTCTATGAATGTCCATAGGAAAGCAGTCTCAAATTACCTCGATTATGGCTGAATTATGAACAGTATTATTCCCTCAACTGAAGTGCCTGTTTTGAGGAACTAGTGTGAGACTGTTGTAGTAGTTGTATTACAGATGGACACTTGGCTGCATAAGGGAGCTGTGTGCAGGCTATCATTCCATTGACTAAGATCAGAAAAGGAAAATAATGTTATCAAGGTGGTGTGAAAGTTTAGGATGAACTATGGAGTAAGACTTCATAAAAGGGAGCTTTAGTTGTAAGTTGCTTCTAGACTAAATGACATATTTCAAGTCTTAAAGTGCTGCAGGGGAAAAAGCTGGATCAGTGAGGCTTCATTGCAGTTACTGTTGGGGTCCAGCATGTGGGATAGTATTGGCTTCACTCAGAACTGCAAATCTATTAAATTGTGAAACTTTGGCCTTTTGTGAAAGTTTGTTTTTTGTGAAACCTTAGAGCTCAAATTGTTTAGCACAAGTAGTTTTCTTGATGGATCTTAAAATCAAGACTTTCAAAACATCATATGATAGTTTCCATGTAAGTCTACATGTGAAGACTTCTATGCATTAACATTAGGGCAATTCAAAAATGATGCATTTGTTAATTTAACCAAAAAAGTCACCTTTTCAAAATGCTACAAAGGGTCATTGGGATTTTCTATACGTGTTCTTTAAATGAGCTAGGGCTTGTGCTGCCACTGGCATCAGCAGAGGAACCACTGCTGTAGTTACATCTGTGTATAGTAACACTGGAGCTAAAATTCAGTGGAACTAATACAATATTTGTGTTTATGCAATGTATTAAGTTCATTATCTGTTTATATAATATTACAAATATATATACTTCTGTATTTGTCTGATCTTATAAATTCCTAACACCAGATATTTTAATATGAAAAAGCATTTTAACCTGTTAAGTGTTATGTACATCATATGATGTTTGTACGAGTTGCATTCTACCGGTAACTTACATCATATGATGTAGATGCACGAAGGTGCCACGGCAGCGTTAACATCATATGATGTTATAATGTTCATTAGTTCAATTAGGGTTGTTATTACTGTCATATTACACTTGTAATATGACAATAGTATCATTATTGTCCAGTGAGCGGTGACCGTTAACAGGTTAATACAGTTTAATATTACTGAAGCATCGGCATCTACATAAAATTGCTAGTATTTATGTAGCAAATGCTACATATTATTGTTAATAAGCACCGAGACCTTTGTGCAGATATGGGATACAGCTGGACAAGAACGTTTCCAGTCGCTGGGTGTAGCTTTCTACCGAGGAGCAGACTGCTGTGTGCTTGTGTATGATGTCACGTCTCCAGACTCATTTAAAGCCCTCGACTCATGGCGAGACGAGTTCCTCATTCAGGCCTCACCACAGGATGCAGATAACTTCCCATTTGTTGTACTTGGAAATAAGGTATGTTTGTTCTTGGAAATGAGTTGTTTGTTCTTAAAAACTAGCCAGTTCCCGTGGAATTTCACGATTTAGATTTGACTAATTTGAAATTTTAAAGATAAATGCATTAAAGGTTTATGACAAATTGTGTTTTAAATGAATACTTTTCATTAGTATATACAGAACTGCCACTTCGTATCTTATCTACCGATAACATGGCCCAGATAGTACCCGTTATAATTCCTTGATTTAAAAGTGACTAAATCAAGGATCTATAAAATCAATGTTTTTTAGTTTTACCCGTGGTACTATCAGAATCTGAATATTTTTCATGAATATATACATAACTTCCATTCTGTACCGTATTTACCGATAACATGGCAGTGAAAGAGAAGAAAGCTAATAATGGAAACAATGAAGTATTTTATAGTGATCTGACACCTTTGGTATCTACAATACAATGCTTGTAATACATCTATACCCGTTCTGATTTCAGTTCAAGAATTTTTCTTCAGCAATAGATAGAAAGTAATGGGACAGACACACATACAGATACAGAGAGAGAGAAAGAGAGAGGAGATACATAGTCGATTATATACAGGTGGTGGACAAAATAATGGAAACACCTTCAAAAATCAACAAATTATAATTTAATATGGTGTAGGTCCGCCTTTTGCGGCAATTACAGCTTCAATTCTCCTAGGTATTGATTCATACAACTTGTGAATTGTTTCCAAAGGAATTGCAAGCCATTCTT
>VCRD01001103.1:40968-106045 GCA_006783055.1 Trinorchestia longiramus
CTGAAAACAGAAAAATAACATACATTTTACATCAATATACCGAATAACAAAATTATTATAAAGAAAATAGGAACATATGCCAAGTTTTGATTGTTTAAATTATGTTCTAAGATTATGATGGTAAAATATTAGGTGTTTCCATTATTTTGTCCACCACCTGTATGTAGATTAGTGGTTTGTTTTTGAAAAGAATGTATGTTTGGTTTTTGAAATCCTACCTGGTTCATGAATGCATGAAATTATGATAGTATGAGTTGTGTTGAATTATTGCTGCATTCTTCTCTGCTGGTTAATTTTGGATTGACCTCAACGGCATCTTTAATGACTTCTGGATCAATTAATTTTGGCCTTCCCGAACTTGGACGATCCTTGAAGTTAAAATTTCCAGATGAGAGGTTTGTAAACCACCATTATCATTTTCGATTTATCCAATCATTTCTCCCATAGACAGTTCAAATGTTTATCCCAGCTTTTACGGCAGAAGTGCCTTTTCTGTGTTCATAGGGCATACAATATCTCGGATGCTTCTCATTAATATCCATTTTTTTGAGGGTTGGGCCAGTGGAAATTGATTTAATGTTGCTAATTATTATTCCTCATAGACTGATTGACACAGGACGCCAATTTAATCAAAAAATAACTAATTATATAATTCTTAGGAGCTTCCAAAGTGATAAAATAAAAAACGACATGACTTTCTTTCTAACTTATCTAATATATAGTTGTATGTCTTTGCCGATGCATGTAGCAGTTTTGCTAACCTAATCATTTATGAATATAGAATATGTCTCCTCAGCTAGCCATTTAATCAGCATGTTTTGGGTGCTATTTTGTCATCTGAGGTCAATTTGATTTTTTATACCGCAATTCTAACTAGTGATGTACCTATAACGGAAAACAGGCCGATACGATACTCAATTTTTTAGGTGCCGATACCGATACTTTTATTTTTATAATAAGTAGTAATAATACACATTAATAAGAAGGAACAATTACGCACTGTTAGGCAACTCAGGATTGCACTCCTGTAGCACCATTAAACATGAAACACAATATATTTCGTCAAGATAATATACCGTACTCCCTTAGGATAAAGATAGATATCTTTGATAACTGTACATTCAATACTCAAATTAAAAAATTCTAAGTTGTGGTACAGAAACATTAAGCTTTTTCTAGCATCAGGTGAGAGCCTGTTCCTTTTGGGGGTGTTTATATTCCCACCTACTCTGAAAATACGCTCGCTCTCCACTGATGAGGGAGGGGCTGATAAATATTTACTTGCAAGCACTAATAGCAAGGGAAACCTAGGCTTATTTTCATGCCACCACATGAAAGGATTCTCTTCTTTAGGCAACATTTCCATGTTTTCAGAGCCTCATTTCCTCTTTCATAGATTGCAAAGTTGAATTATCTTTGTTTCTTGACGACTGTTTCTTTGGTGTTTTTGGCGTGATTCCTCTGCAATTGAATGGGATGTTGATTAAATTTGTCATGAACTTATCAAAGTCTAACAAATCTAAATCCTCTTCTCCAGCGAGTCCAGTCGGTTCATTGGCGGAAAAAACACTTTCGTTACTATCAGTGCTGTTGCCAGGTGTTGCTGATGAGGCGGCTTCCACTTCTGTGAATCTTTTTTTTTGTCACACGAGCAAGCTCCTCGGTTATGTTATTTAAGTTCATTCTAGAAGTAGTATCATCAGCAGTATTTTTGTACAATGTAAGCTTGTATTTTGGATCAAAATACGTAGCCAAGATAACATTGAAATCTGCAAGATAATCCTTGAATCGTTCTTTTGTTGAGTCCTTAAGAGCATCAAGAGTAGATCCAAGACCTGAGTGCCTGCATGAAGAAAAAAAAATAGTGAGCTAGTAAAAATATGTTTAATAAATTAAGCTGATTTGAAATATAAAGGTTAATTAAAAAATATTTGAAATTTTAAAATGTATTAGTTTAACCCTCTCACTCCTGACGGGACTTCTCAGGCATTTTTAATTTCAGCACATTTTAAGATGCAGAACAACACGTGTGTCTGTGCGAAGGCTGGTAGTGCAGTGCAAGCTACAGCTTGATCAACGATGCAGTGACCGTAAAACATCACAAAGCATCTTTATTTTTAATTTTGATGTTAAATATGTTGAAAAGGTTCTGATATTTGCATCACAGTACCGAAAGGGTAACTCAATAAATACCACTGTTCTCACCTGGTACTGCCACATGCCTTCTTAATGAAGAGCTCAAAGAATTTGATTTGTGGAATGATTTCTGTGGCGGTGGAGGATCTTTCACTCAGGCGGACTGTTATGTTGTGGAATCCTTTTGAGAAGCTTGTCAACTTTTTGATTAGATTCCATTTGTTTTCAACAAGTACTGGCATGTTTGCTGTATCCGCGCAGTAGCTGTCAACAGCCTTCTTTTGCTCACACAAACGATCTAGCATGAAATAGGTGCTGTTTAACCTCTTAGGCATGTCTTGGATGAGTTTATGCTCAGGCAGCTCATGCTGTTTTCACAGGATCAAGAGTTTTCCACAATCCAGCGAAGAATGACTCTGAAGTGCCCAACAATTTTCTTGCAATTAGTGATATCTTTGACTATTCTTTGCTCAAATAAGACATCATGAATATCAAGTTATAATGTGTGCAAGAAGCAAGCCAGGCCACTGTGACCAGTATCGACTATGTCTTTTACCATATTGGCGCCATTATCACTAATAAGCACATGTACTTTATAGAATGGTATATCAAAATCAGAAATGACGCTCTTAATTACCTCATAAATTCTACTTGATGTATGAGAGCCAGCAAAAGGAGCAACTCGCAAAACCAAATTTTTTGTCGATGTTGTCCGCTGTGAAACTTATAAATGAATGGTTGGCGTCATTTGTCCAAATATCAGAGGTGAAACTTATGTTTTCAGAATCATCAACTATGTTCTTTACTTTATTACGTACTTTGCTATGAATTTCAGGCAAAACTTTTTCCTAGAAGTACTTTCGGCTAGGAAGGACATAGTTAGGCTTTACTTTTTGCATCAAACGAGAGAAACCTATGTCATCAACCTCTGAAAGTGGTTGACAGTCACTTGCTATCATTTCTCCAATAGCTCTATCTATTGCTTGCAATTTATCACTATTGATGTCTAAAGGCTGCTTGCGAGCAATTGTTTCGCTGGTGGTCATTTGAGTTTTTTATTTTTAATATCTTCTGAAGTGCATGCTTGTTTTGTCGCTTTTGTAAGAAATTGTCTAGTTGCCGCTTCTTATTAACTTTCCGTTCTTCTTCTTTCTTGAGATCCTCTTCTTTTGTTAAACAGTTGTATTTGTCAGCATGGCTACTCTTCAAGTGTTTTCTCAAGTTTGTTGTGTTGAAGAATTTACCTTCTTTTTTCCACCTCTTGAAAAAAATTTATTATATACGCTCTTGCGCCTCATTTGTTTCGTCGAGAATAAAATGTTTCCATACTTCTGAGTTTGAACTTTTGTTGCTGGTAGAGGCCATCATAGTTCAGCACAAGCAAGATACACACACCTACGACCTTCTCGGCTTAACCGCCTGTTGCGCACTGAACTTAACCAGGCTGCGTGAATCACGAGATGCCAAGTCGTTTTTTCTGTAATATCAAAGTTTCTTGAGGAATATACTTGAAAATTAATTTATTCGAGCAATATATTTTGCAATATTTAATATGAAGTTACGAACTCTCTAAAATAAATAATAGGCATTATTCATTAGGAAAATTTTAAATCAAGTAGCATCCTACTAGCATGCGTTGCGTGATCTCGGGCAAATGTCACATGTTCTTGCGCATGTTTGTGAATGCGCGTACGCACACTCAAGCCCCTGTTCTCTGTATAAATGAAATAGGTTGTGACAATAATTATTCGTGTTCAGTCATAATTCTTGCTATGTTTGACATTAAATCTAACTTATTATTATATCTGATGAGTAAGTAGATTTACACAGTTTACGTCCGTTGTTAAGCTTGTCTTCGGAAATTTTGCATTACCAGTCTTGTGAAAATGTATGAAAGTATCGGAATATCGGCAAAGATCCTTCATTGTTTTGGACGCCGATACCGATACTCGAGAAAAAGGCCGATACCGATACTATCGGTTCATCTCTAATTCGAACCACCATGAGTCTAACCCAACAGCTTCCCTTGTAATTACAATATTTTAACGGTCCAATTTGGTTGCTTAAATCTCTTGTTTTACAGATTGATTTGAAGAACGCACATAAACTTTGCTTGTTAATAAACCAGAAATAAATTCGTAAACTTGAAAAAATACTATACAGTAGCATAAAAAATTAGGCTGCTGCTTCCACTGTAATTACTTTATTTTAAGAAGTGAATTCGGGTGCTTATAAACTGTTGGTTTGCAGGTGGATTTGGAGAACCGTACAGTATCGAGCAAGCGCGCACAACAATGGTGTCAGAGCAAGTCTGACGTGCCATACTTCGAGACCAGCGCCAAGGAAGCCATCAACATCGAGCTCGCCTTCCAGACCATCGCACGCAACGCTCTTGCGCAAGAACCTGACTTGGATCTGGTCAACGAGTTTCCCGACCAGATCAAGCTCACTGATGATAAACAGACCAAGCAGGACTCGTGTGCTTGTTAATGATGGTGAGTAATAACGGGGAACTGATCGTGGTCATGTAGTGCGTGAGCTTAACAATGATGATTACAACTTAATAATGCAGAATGCTCTATAGGCGGTACGATGGTTATATTCAAATTTTTTTGCATTTAAACCAATGATCCTGCTTGAATATTAGATATTTTTACTTGTTTGTTATGCTTGAGATTTTCAGTGATCGTGGTATCAAGATCTCCTTGTTGCTGTACTGCTCCAATAAGTGTGTCAATCATTGTGTGTTGGAAATGCCGATTGTTAGTATCAACGTGCATGCATGACTGAATATTTCTTAATGTTTAAACTCATTTGCTAGGTTTCGGTCCATTGGAGTAAACGCTTGAGGTCTGATTCGATAGTCATTCTGTGTCTTTCGGTGAACGCTCTGTGTCGTCGACGTACATGTTGATTTTACTGATGATTCCGACTTCACCGTCGCGGTCGTTAATGTAGATGATGAAGAGGAGCGTGTCGAGAACGCTCCCTTGAGAGACTCTTTATGTTTCATGCGTCAGATCACTGGTGTAAGGACTCTACTCCTTGTATTTAATGTTTGCTCAAAGATCTGGAGATTCAACGCAAAGTACCAGAACTCCGGGCCATTGCTAAAAGGGATCATCATCGTTATACTACCACAGGTAAATAGTAGTCTTAAAAGTTTATATTCTCTAATTTAATTCATCCGAAATTAATAACAAAAAGGACTAACTAAATAATTAACAAGTTTACGAAAACCCGTGACGTACCGAATGCTATAAACCAATTAACAAAATACAACATAGAGCCTGAAAGGGACGTTCCACCTCGAGTGCGGGAGAATCTACTCTAGAGATTAGTTTAGGTTCTTAGTTACGATAATAGTATCACGGTGGGTCAGCCCACAAGATGGCTTCTTGACTCCACTTTGTGTCGTGTTGTTAGATGGTGCCTAAATGTAACTAAAGAGAATACTATAGTAAGTTCAAAAAGAGGAAACTGATATATTGTTCTTGTATATGTCAAGATAGTAATTGTAACAGACTTGCATGGCCTAGAGATAGCTCACGCAGTCATTACCTGTAAGCTACAATCCAGACGCGCATCTCATTGGAGGACAGGATGATAACGCGAATTGCATGAACTGCTGCTTACGCGAACAAGAAGTACGGACATTACAATTTTAAGCATACCCTTACAACTGGCTTGATCATGAATAATCACTCGTTGAGTGGGACCAGTGAGCCAGTTTTGTATCCCCGGAGAGTAGTGGCTTTGTATTCCATGCGCTTAGACTAATGGCTCTTTGGCCATTAGTCTTTCATGAAGAACTTTGTGGGAGGCTTTTTGACAGTGGAGATGTACAATGTCTACGGCTTTGTACCGTCTTATATGCGGTTGACTTCTCCAAAAAAGTAGCGGAAGTTTGTTAAACATGTACGTTTTTCCCTGAATCCATGCTGTGCGTCAGTAATCAGGTTTGAGGCTTGGAGATGTTTTGTTATACGACTGTGAGTAGTCTTTCTATTGTTTTACTACTAACAGATGCAAGACTAATTGGGTGCTTATTTGTTGCCTTTTTTGAAAATAGGACTGACATTTTCCTGATTCCAATCCTGTGTAACAATCCCAGTTGCGAGCGAGCGTTTGAAGATGTTTGTTAAGGGTTCGCTAATTACTTTAGCTGTTTCTTCGAGTATTCAAGGATTTATGTGGGTTGAGAAGGATGGACTATTTTTCATCCTCTTCTGCTGCGAATATGCCGTCTGTAAGGATTTTATCTGAGTTTAACGCGTGTGGTTGTGGGATTTCAGGTAAGTCTTCACGAATGAATGCAGAAAAAAATATATCTAGAATTCTGACTTTGCTTTTGTTCGTTCGAGTTTTGCTATCAGGATCGATCAGCGGTCTAATAGTATCTCTTTTGAGTCGTTTGTCGTTTATTGATTTCTAGAAGATTTTGGGTTAGTTTTTGCTTGTGCTGCAACTGCAATTTCTTTATATCACTTTGCGTATCTTATCTCGTTCGTTTAACGACTCGACTGGTGCGGATGTGCTGATGATAGGCTTCCGTTTGGTATTATTCAAGCCTTCTGTATGACCATTTTCTGGCATTTATGAGAAGCGTGATTTATTGTGAAAACCAAGGAGGTTTTTTGGTTGGTCTTATTCGCTTTGTTGGGATGTGGTGCTCTAGGGTTGTTGGGATGTGGTGCTCTGGGGTTGTTGCGATTTTTCTGATGTGTCATGTAGCAGTCCTTGGCCTTTTTGTTCCTCATTAGTACTTCGTAGTCTAAACTACTTATCTCCTCTTTCATTCGAAAGTTTGCCCTATGCAGTTTAGGGAGGTGTTGAGTTCTATCGTTAGGGTCGTGAACTTAGTGCGCAAATTCTATAATTTTGTTCGTGTTTTAACCTAATTAGTCTTGAGTTGAGGGGTCGTCATGAAGAGGTCAAGGATATTGTTTTGTCTAGCCGGTTCATGGACACGCTGCAGGTAATTAGTATTTATCAGATCGATAGCTTAGATCCAGGTACTCAAGTTTCACGAGTAGATCAGTTTATGTAGGGCAGATTGAAGTCCCATGATTAGTGCTTCATTACGAGTACTGAGAATATTTTCAAGGAAACCATAAAGGTCATCTTCATCGGTTGTTGTACTGGTTGGGTTCTTATAGTATACGAGTACAATCTTGTAGGGATTTCTTGCTGCTTGTGGAAGGTGAGATGGAGAATTTCTATTTTTTCTGTTACTCGTTTAGTTTCAAATTGTTTCAGCTTTTCTTTGATGTAGGTAATGGAGCCACCACGCCTGTTACGGCGTGGAGGTTTGTCGACATTGTGGTAGATGTATCCTTTCAATTAGGTGTTTTCGCTGAAAGGTGGGAGATGTCTTCCATTTAGATCTACCACATTTCATTGACGGCTATGATATTCTGTGACAAGGTTCATGCAATAGCTAGTATTGCGTGCATTTTCAGTAGAAAGCTTTGTACTTTTCCAACGAGTATCCTGAGGTGTCCAATATTTTGGTCAGTATTTTTGCTTTCAGTTTGTTCGCCTGGACCGGTTTCATTATCATGGAACTTATTCACTGGCTCACGATTAGTCACTGAAGGTTGTTCTTAGACAAGATATAGGTTCGCTCTTGTTTCATTCATTTGTGTGTTGTTGGTGTGGTAGTGTTTACTGTAATTCTCTCTAACATTCATCCAGGCTGTTGAAGTTTTTGTGGCTTTGCAAGTGTTTTTTTTGCAGCGCCAGAGTTGCGTGCTGCAGATATGAGTATAAGTATTGTCGTGTCTGGTGCGCTGCTCGTTCTCCTGATGGCATGTTGAGTTGGGAGCAGTACGTGATCGTAGGCTGTATGCACAAGAACGTGCTGTTACTGAACTTTGAGATTTCCTGCGCCTGCTAAGAGCGTTTAATGCTGTGTTGGGGGAATACGGTGGTACGTATTTTGCAATATATTTTCTCGTCTGCTGCTGTGAATTTCGATTCTACTCTAAATTTATCTTCAATTGGTCGATCGAATTTCATAAATTGCCAGTATGGTCCTCAGTTGTGAGGTCGTACTCATTTGCACAGTGAGTTATTTTGTCTGAATGTTCCAAACTTCTTGCAAACTAATGAGGGCAGCTTGCTGTTCCAAGGGTGTGACGCCTGAACTCGCTTGTTATCAAAATATTTCGTTCAAAACTTTTATTCACTTTAATTATTTGTTTGGTGGATTACGCTTTCACTTAGACTCTGTGTGATCGGTACGTTTCGTAAGATTTTTTCTTTTACGCTTCTCATAGTTTGAGTACCTTTCTTGCATGCCTATCGCGGCAGTAGCTCGATGGTTACTTACGTATCAAACAGTGAAAGTTTCTGACGGTCATCAGTAGATATCTAGGTGTATTTAAACATTCAAGATGTGGCGATACGTGTTTTTTGTTATATTTATTTGTTATTAAATGATTGATTAATGTATATCAAAAGGAAAAAGCTTTTCTGCCTACTTTTTATTGCTCAACGATCGATTGTCGAGCTCTTTTCTCTCTCATAATTTATGTGATCTTGGTTTTCATACATGGTTTTTCTGCATGCTGTCCTTCCGTTACATTTCTATTAATACTTGTAAATAACACAATTAATAAGATGCAATAAACATACGTAATCGCACTAGGGACTCTAATCCTCTGAATACATGAAATGGTGAAAGGTTCCCGATATTTCTTTTCAATGGCAAAACGAAGGGATAATGATACACACAAAAATTTTAATACATGTTATTCTAAATATTACGGTGTGGGAAATGTAAGTTGTCTACCATATTTTGGCATATGAACCACACATGATGTCCTATTGAACAATGCACTATTACAGATCAATTACATACTTAATAACTGAATAGTTAAGTGTGCACACGGAACAATTTAGTTGAATTAATGGGCGCTCACATCGAATTACGAGATTTACCCTGTCGCTAACCTCGATTACATTGACAAAATTAATATTAGAACTTGCTCTTGCACTGGAGATTCGGTTCCGATAATCGGCTACAATGTTTAACACTCACGATATAACACCTTAATAATAACATTAATTTTCCCCCTTATCACGGTGCTGCTAAACCCACCTATGCCCCTAGACCTAGCTGTCGCTGTAGTTCCAATAGTCTACGTCGTCGGAGAGATCTAATTCCTAAGTCTTCCGCATCTATCCTTCCCACCGATTTTGTATGAGCTTTGCTCCTCCCACCGATTTTTTCCGTTTTCTAATCTCCCTATTTGTCCAATGGTCTGAAAGAGGTTTCTAAACGTTTGTGATATACTCCGCCCACTCTTCAATCAATTTGAGAGTTACACGACTACGTCATTCTTGATAGTCACAAGGTCCTTCTAATAAATTTGCAACTGTTTTGACATTCTCTTTAGCCACGAAACCATACACCGTGACCCTCCTCAAACCCTACTGTTCATGTTCCCTCCAGCCCTCGTGCTCGTTTCTCGGTTAATTGTTTATTTTTGTGAGTCGGTGCCCTATCGCCGCTCCACACTTGATACCTTTCCTCGTATGTCACACACACCTAATACGTATACCTCATACATCGTCTGGAATATGCAAACCTATGAATGTATCATTACTATCATGACAAAGATTTTGTGTTTTTTCTGATCATGTATGCAATATAATTGTAAGTTTTATGATATAAATGTATATTTTTATAGCTGAAACTAACCTATTTTTAATTGCAATGCTCGACACAGCCGAGCTGAAATTTTCGATTGAAACGCCATGGGGAGCCAATAAATCTTAAACTCGTACATAATGCCAAGTTTATGGGATGACTTTAGACGATAAGCTGTCATAGAACCCTCACTTAACTGAGCTTAAGACTGCTTGTACCAGGCGAATGAACCTTTTAAATGTGTTTGTGGTTCATTCTGGGGAGCCGACCATGTGACGCTTCATTTGTACAGGACGGATTGAACTCAGTTCATTAAGTCAGCTGGACTATGGCTTTACAGGAAGGCCCCGCTTTTATTACCAAAATCACGACTCAGACTCATTTCAAACGGTAATAAAAGCGGGACATGACTCGAAGTTATTGTATAATTGAAGCTCCTTAAACATTCCATTTTCTATGAGTTAAAATAAAAGAAAATGGTCTTGAGGGTTCAACTTGGCGTACATTGCGGTGTTTGCTTCCCGAATCAGCTGATGAAACCTCTGTGATGAAAGTTCAAAGTAGCGAATGAATTAAAAGTATTAAAATTCAACCATAGCGTAACTCGCACTCAGTATAGGTGAGTAATTAGTTTGGTACTTGTTATATATAATTGTGTTACATTGAACAAGCAGTAATGTTATACTCTAGAAAGTATTTTTAGCTGTAAATTGGTACATGTTGAATAGCACTCTAAGTTTAAATTATTTATAATGTGAGTTTTAATAGTTTTATTTTCAGCCCTTTATTATGACTTCAATAAGGAAAGAAACACATAAAAACCAAATTAATTGTTCAAAGAAGAGAACAAAAATGTCTCGAACAAAAGATAGAAATAATAAAACTTATTCAATGTGGTGAATCTCAGAATGAAATTGCCAGAGAACTATGCCTCAACAGGCGTACAGTTGCAAACATTTCAAGAAGCGAAAGTAAATATAAAGAGTTGTTAAATACAGGTACATCTCCATCTCCCATTGACTTGAGTGCTACAAATGTATCATATCGACGTACTGATTTAATCGTCGAGATGGAGGATAAACTAGTAGAATGGTTGAAAATTCAGAATGAGAATTACACCCTAGTCAGCAGTCTTTTATTACAAGAAAAACTACTACAATATTTGATAGTATGAAATCATCACACAGCGGTACGTCAAAAGATGAAGAACAAAAGTTCGTTGAAAGTCGTGGATGTTCACAATTCCTGAACTAATTCCTGAAACAATTGCTTCTAATAACCTCATCTGAATAATATTGATGTTTATTGTAGTTACCGTGAAATAAACATCACAAAAAATTATCTCCGTTTTCTATGTCTACGTACTGTAATAGCTTCGAGACATGCCTCGCAATTATTTCAGCTTTTATAAAAGCGGGGTGTAATAAAAGCGGGGCCTGCCTGCATAATTCATCAGTATGCGAAGGATACCGCACGATTAAAGTTTGACCAAGTTCATCAGGCTCTGCAATTGTGCTTTTCAAACCTCCACAACGGACTCTGTGTGTGGAGAGTCTCCTTTTTGACCCCGACGTGTACGACTGTGCCTGCAGTACCTGGTTTGATTGGACCAATTACCACCGTCTCCTGCATGAATGAGCGTACATACACCTTTCGGACGGCCTTTGCCGTTTCCGTACTGCTTGCCCTCAAGAGATTATTCAACACTGACAATTGTAATGCAACTGAGACCCATGAAAATACTCCCGGTACTCTGACAACTCTCCAACCTGGCGTATACCGATAGATACCTTTTGCCCTGGGTGTTGTCAATGCCGGCATATCCAAAAAGGAGTCAATGCCGGCCATCATATTGAGCCAGAAATTTATTGAGCATGTGCTAGAAAACACGTTAACTCGGTAAAGGTCTACACGAATGGTTGCAAACCGGGAAACGCAGTGGGATGTGCTGCTATATCCGAGGAATTGGTAGGAGTTAGGAGACTGATACCAGAGACCTCGATTTTCACGGCAGAGCTTTATGGGGTCATGGAGGGGCTCCAGCTAATTGAAAAATATGAGCATCATAACATCTATTTTTATAGACTCAATGTGCGTTATAGATGCCGCTTAAGTCCATGATAGTATCCATCCTCTCATCGGGGAAATTACGACGATGCTGATGCATCTTGTGTGTGAGCTCAAATGTGTTGGGCTATGCTGGATATCCGGCCATGTGGGGATATAAGACAATTAAAGGGCAAGTTGCGGGAACCAATGAAGAAACATTGAATCTGTTGGTGCATTGAATCCTTTTATGACTACTATCCCTTAATTAAGGCAGCTGTGAGGCGTCTATAGCAGCAGAAGTGAAGCCCCATAATTAACAATAAACAGAAGTTTTAGGCATACAGTGCCCGAGTGGACTTCAAGATGTTACAACTGTTGGATGGAGGTATTGCTCTGCTGCCTTCGTATTGGTCATACTCGACTGACTCACGGTCACCTAATGGTACGATAACCTCAATCGCGATGTGAGCAGTGTGATGTTCCTCTGACTGGTCGATATATCCTAGTCGAGTGTTCCAGATAGATTGTCACCCGAAATATCGGTTTTCCGAACCTTCGTGGCTGTGACGAAGACAAGGTGTTCATCAAGATGCTCACAGAGACGAAACGTTCTATTTTCAATCTGGATGCTCTGCAGTTGTTCTTTAGAAAATGCCAGCTGCTCTCAAAAATCTATGTAAACTAGAGATAGACTGTAATTGTCTGCATTAATGTGTTCGAAAATTTATTAATACCTTGTATTATTAGAGGTACTGGAAAGTTCTGTGCAGATTTTTGTTAAGAATAATAATAATGTAAAGAAATATCACTGAAAATTTTTTCTTGCTTAACAAAATAGTCACCATCATCAGATATAACCTTTGTCCACCTACTAGGGAGCTTTTTAATCCCGCTTTCAAAAAATTAACATATTTGGAAGAAATAATGGAATTAAACTCAGCGTCAACCTCGTGAACATTTGTGGATCTTTTTCCGCTGATGAAATGCTCTCTTAATGCCTGTCGGGGTTTCAGCATAGGTAAGGGGCTCAGCCTTTAATAGATGGGCAGCTGAAACCCCAAAGGCTCAGCTGATCTCCGCTTATGAACGTGATGTGACATTTGGCTATTTTCTGTGAGACTGATGGATTGAGTGCTGTGTTACCTACTCCTTCCTGAATGATGAAAGGCTCAAAATTAACGAGGAATACTTTTTAACATTGTTGAGATTACTGCATGGCTGTTGAGATCGCTTCTATTTGTGGTTTATCAACGAAAAATCTTTTATTAATGGTAAAAATGATATATATTTGTTATGATGTAACAGATGAACTATTCTATGAATTGTAAGACCTTGTGGCGCGATATAGTCTAAGCCACTGAAGCGCTAGCAAACTTTATTACTTCAAACGAAATAAATGCAGAATATCTTTCTTGGACTTCATTTACACCGCTAAAATTATGATCGTTAGGTATAAAAATACTATTAATTAGCACATGTTACTCATAAAATTCTTATGTCTTACAACTAATGACTACTATGCGCTAGTTTTGAAGTATGTGCGCCGTATTTTTGAACTGACTACTTTAGTTTTGACCGCTATGCGATGTGCGATCATCGTATGGTATGCTGGCTCATTGTCTTGTTGATATTAACTGATTAAGCTACCATGTCATCCCAGTCTGATGACTTTCCCTTTGAACTGATGACAAATCTTTTTTTCAGATAGGCTTAAGATGCAGCGTCTTGTGATATGCGAGTGAACGAAACAAAGAAGTACTTCTCCCATGGCTCTTTCCGATCTGCTGCTGCGATCACACCACATGTCGACTCCTCTATATCACCTCAACTTACTGTGCAAACTCATCCATATTTTTGTCACATGAGTACTCAGATCGCTTGCTGTCGTGAAGTTATGGTAATTTTTTCCATTCCTAAATTATGAACACTTTGAGTTATTAATTACCTCAACTTTCATACATGTGTTTTTTATGAAAGGGAATCTCGAGCTGTGAAGTTTAGCCTTTCGTGTATATACATCGCAGAGACTTCAGATATGAACGACTCTGATTGAAATTGTGTTATATTTCTTCATAGATATTTTCCCGCTCGTCTTGAAAACTTTTACGTTTTATTTCTTTTGATCACAAAATTTGATACAAAAAGCCATTCCTCTACTGTTATTATATGAGAAGCAATCGTAATTTATAATAGTTCTCACGATTTTTTAGTATTCAAACTGAAAGCTGCAATGTCATTTATTTTGTGCATAGTGTTGCTTCAAATATTAATCCCATCTACTATGGTAAATTTGTTAAATTTAGTGTGATTATTGCAGTACTTCTAATTAGTGAACACAATATTGCCTATTTCGCAGTCATTGATCGAGATTTTTTACCGAATGCTACTATTTGCTGCTGTTCGATCGTGTGGAGGTTGGCATTTTTGTGAAGAAACTCCGCAAATTTACATCTTGCAGCACGGAACTTCAGCCTATAGGAGACCAGCAGATCAATAGTGTCTGTGTTCGTCAGACGGTTATCGTGTACAGTTAGCCTTGTATTCATTCACCCGATCACGTCTATACCATAGTTGTAATTGTCTTCATCTTGTGTGCAATTACAGTCGCGAGAGTATGTATGTGTGTAACAGCGCGCACGCTCTCTAAGAAAGCCTGGTAAGAACTTGTGAACATTTTCGATGGAAAAAAGCTGACCCCCATGTGTGACTGATGCTATGTTTCAGAATGTTTTCAGAATAACTTGCGCATTAAGTAGAAAAGACGAAAAATTGCTAAAGTACAGCATTTGTGAGGTTCGCAAGTCCTTACTGAGGTGGACGCAAGAGTGTTTTGTATTGGAAGAGTATAAGATTTCCTGTATTTCTATTCCGCCATTCAGGTTCGTAAGTCATGAACTATTTATCTATCTGATGTTTTTGAATTTCATCACGCAGGGGCTACTGCAACGAACCAAGAGCAAAGAGAACTGGTGCGTATATTCTCTAGATTCTGAACTTACGTCAAGTGCTCATTATTGCAGATCTCTAACTGATGTAAGTCTGCGAGAACGTCGTACTATATGGCAATTGTGTGAGTGAAATGTGTCTTTAAAATATTTGGGTTTCTCACATTTCTATTTTTTAATAGTTTTTTCGGTTTTTGAAAGAATTTAATCACCCGTTTTTAATTGTCCATCAGAAAAGAGTATGTGGTACATAGAACTGTTTATTTACTTATGATGATCGTATTGATAATGAGCAAAGCAATTGTTTTGGTTTTGCATGTGGATACTTTTCAAGGATCTCAACAAATTATTGTGATTGTGCAGTCGAGTCTGATTCGTTTATAAAGTTTCTGCTCAGTCGTCTTCAAATTGTAATTTTTGTGCTTGAAAAGAAAGTTCGGTGTCTGTCCTCTTTTCGAGCTGCTCTGGGCGATGGACAATTAAAATGACTCAATATTAATATTAAAGAATAAGTTAATTATGTGTTATAGTATACTCTCCTATTTAATTGGAGGCGAAAGTGTATTCCTATACTTTACACAGGACTTACATAAGTTATATATATTCTAGTACTGTGTTGTAATTACTTTCGTTAATTTTTTTGTAACCTGATGCATATTCTCTAATCGATACTTGCTGCATGTGATCAGTAATTAAATTTTTCAGTCGCGGTAACTTTTGGGCGTGCCATTGCCGTTACATGCCGCGTTCAGTTCATCACACAATTCAACATGTAAAATCCCACTTTGGGTATAAACGGGCTTTGTTAATAATGCAGGTCTTCAATTAAGATCCATTGAGCGTGAACTTGTACGAAATCCAATTCATCTCTAAGGAAAGCCAATGACAGATTTTATTATATAATGCAAATTAATAAAAGCATAATGAGTCGAAGATGATTGAAGTAACTTGACTTTTTCACACTTCTTATCGTAGGACAGTTTTGTCGCAATAAAATTTCAATGTACGTTGATGTAATACGTCGAGGTACTGCAAATTTTCGTTCGTCTAATGCAATGTTTGATCATCTGTGAGACGATAATAATGCTTCATTGGGCTGACTTCAGTGTAAAGCTTGCATTAGTGTCCGGGACGCATGTTTTCGAGTTAATGGGAAGGATATTCTCGAGTTACATGTGGTCGGCCATTGCTATTTAAAATATCTGGAGCTCTTTTTGTGATTGCTACCTTCAACATTGTTTCGTAGTATAATTTTCTATTTTCATTGCTCTCTTCGCAACATTTTGAGTCAGCTTCAGTAATTCTTTCGTATTTAGCGCTCGTTAAATGTATACTTCAATTTATAGATACGTTTTATTCGTAAGCATAAGCAAATATATTCCGATTAGACGAACCGCCATACGGTTCTATTTACCTGTATTTCGGTCGCACTGACGCTGTTTGCTGGGGTTCTATAGTGAATGTCAAAAAATTTATTATTTTCCGTGTCATAGTAACGCTGGAGAAACTTGTTTCTCGATTTGAGAGGTATTTTCAATAGGCTTTTGCATTCTCTACTCTTCGCGTTATCTTCTCTACACCTCCGGAGCCTGAAATATATAGGTTTTCTATTCATATTTATTGAATATGTGAGTTTTGCAGGTGGTGAACCTGTCATGCCAGACATAGGCTGAAGACGGAGAGGCGAGAATCTCGAGTAAACATCACGCTGCTTAATATGTGGCCCCTACTAGATGTGGGGCCTTAGACATCCCACTCTCGCCACTTTTTACTTCGAATAAAATTGCATTATAGTGTAGAAAAGCTCTATTCGCTCCCTGCCCAAAATTTTTGCGAAAGATTGTTGTGTGATTCATAATCGTGAAACTGTTCTATAATTGATATTTGTATAGTATGTGTGAATGTTAGGCAACATTTATTCTTGATCATCATGCGATTTGCTCTGACAGCTTAAGTGTTTAATTACTTCGCAGGCACGTAACAGTCGATTTAGGTTTCCAAAACTCGCGTTATACATATAGTCGTAACACGAAAAATTGTAATTACACGATAAATTTATGCGTAAATTCCTCTTGGTGTTTTTTTTCTATTTTTCTTGTGTAATACAATTAGCAGACAACTGATAGCCGTTGTATCTATTAAATATTTTAATGTAACGTATTGGGAGTTTTCCTCTCTTGGCGTTGCATCTACGTAACGCCGCGGATTGTGTAACAGTTCAAAATATTTAGCATAGTTGCAAATTACTTTATTAAACACTAGATGCGCCCAACACAAGAACCATACGTCCAAGAAGTAATATCAATAATAAAAAGTGGTAAAGTGCTGCTACAGAGTCAGGGCAACAACTACGTCTGACATTGCTCTGCATTCAAATACATGCTGAAACAACACATGATGAAAAATTGCACGGACATATTCGCGTCTTGTATCATTACTCGTAAAAACAGTCAATAAAAACAAGCCCCCACATATTGCTTCACTCAAGTATCATAATGAACAATAGTATATATATAAAGATTGAAATGCAATGATAATGTTCGAATATTTTTAGTTAAATTCTATTCGCCTCTTCACCCGATTCTAAGACGTAAGGGAATTACCTTTTGAAACAAATATTCAATATTTTAAAACTAGGTATAACACAAACAGAAACCCTTACCTCGGCACACGAGTATAATAGTTGCGAACATTAACGAAGATGATTAACAATGAAGAATAAAGCTGCCATCGTTATGGAAACCATTACAAACGAGTTCAACACAAAGTATACGTATCTACTCTAGAAACTAAACAGTGAGACTCTTTAATTCAGTCACGTTAAACACTAAGAATAAATAATGACTTGAGTAAGGGATTAGCAGATGCAAAATGTCTTTGGTTAAGAGTGCAGTCTCTTAAAATAAAATAGAAAGAAAGCTAAACACTGTAGACGAGTTCGTACCAGACCAAAACTACGTTAAATTAAGTGCTCAAGACGATGCGTTTTTTTCCTTCCGTAAAGAACAATCCATATTCAGAAAACATGACGTAGCATAATTATATACAATGAAACAAGTTTCAAAACCTGGCAGGTGCTTGTAAAAACCCGTGTCGATTGCATCGGTAATTATGACATAACTTGTGACTCACTCAATCAAATGACTTTGCAACAGCGTAATACAATTGCATGGATTCGTATCTGAAGCATAGAAACTGATATTGAAACGAAAACTCAACGCATCGCCAACATTTGGTATCGTGTTCAGTAATTACTAAACATAAACGGTAATATTTACAATGTTGAACTTCCAGAGGTTTTGAGGAGAAAGCTAGTTAGCAAAAATAGTTTTTCCAAAATGAAGTACAGCTTCTCCCATTTAAATAGGCCTGAAGGTACACTTGCATGGAAAATATCAAACGGATTATTGAACACAAAAAAAAACAGAATGGGTATCTTACCAGAAAAATCAACAGGATCTGAGAGGATGCTCGAAACAAAAGAACCCAAATGTAGCATACGGTACCTTCAAGTCCACTCACCGTCTGACAAAAACATGAACACAAATAGAAGCATCATAAAAATATACCGCTCCTTTTACAACAAAATAAATGAGGTAAACTTTCATCAGACACGCAAACCTCGAAAAAAACACTCTAGCGGCATCTAATGGAAAAATCATCAGATACTGGAAGGAATACCAGATAATGTAGTTAAAAACCTATGTCATTTAGAAATATCTTTTTCCAAATTAGAAATGATATGAATGGTAATAGAATTTCTGGGAAAAATGTTCTGGAATCATTTCTATTGTTAAAAGAATGCTATGAAAAATAGCTAATGAAAGCGCCCCAATATTTTACTACTAATAAGCAATCGTAGTCTAATCTAATTTTTCTTTAACGGGCACTAAACGTACATCTGAAGCGTGATGCACACGATACAACATCTACATGCAATGATCGTAATTCGAGGTGCACTGGCGTCAAAATCACCGATGTAAAACTCGGTTTTTACAGACATTAGAAAATGGTTTAATTCTGACCGATGAAAATAAATGAAAACGGTCGAACTATGGATAGAGTATTAATACCAACCCCATTGCACGCAGCACACCCAGGATCGCAATCGTAAAGAATGAGGTAAAGAGATTAATAAGTTAACAAAAAAAGAAGCTATAGTTTGGTATCAAAGGGGGCGTAAGATTTAGGCAAGACATGGACGGCGGTGGGTCATAAGACACTAGAGCATAGGCACCAACAGTTTAAATGTATCTAATGATATGCGACATTGTGACACCCTTTTCTTCGGTGTTCCCAGTCTAATACACTACACGACAAAACATGCACGGGTTTAAAAAGGAACAAATTTTGAAGCACATATTCCTTAGTTGGAAGAGCGCTAATACGTGGCAATGATGGTGGTGGTTGAGACCAAGGGTAAGACTAAGTAGAGCATGTAGTAAATTTCCCACGGTTCAGGATGTGTACCGTTATTTAGTACCAAAAAATCACTTTCAACGAGTAAATTTAACGTCATATCAGTCACCAATTTTTAGGCGTTAAACCAATTTCAAACAAGCGAAGAAATGAAATCATGCAAAAAAAGTCAAAGTATCAGCTGCCATTCAATCGAAGTTCGCGCGCTGCACGTTTTAACCAGCTCTATAAAACTAGAAAATATATAATAATAAAAATTTCAATTATTTCTCAAGAGAGCTCAATAAAATATCGAGTATAATTATTATTATTCTACAACTGGATCAACCACCGCAGCCACAACAAAAGCGATCTCAGTAGTGATGCACGGTATGAAGAGACAGACACGTTTTCGAGTCATGCATCTTTAAAGAAATGGAAGTAAATATTATTATAATGCTGGTTTAACCAATTATTGAGAACATCGTACGGGTTTACCGGCCGTAAACTGTGGTGTTGCACGACTAGTGTATACGAGTAGAACACCGCTCGTAAAATTTAATAGAGATTAGCATTTACAATACAAACTGCCAGACATTAATACATACCATAACAGTCACAGGTATATCTACATATTCAAGCAATACACACAAAAAAAAGAGAGATGACAGAGTTCACCGCTCTTGAGTTTGTTCATAAAAACTGGATCAACGAAGTGATTCCACTACTGATGAACTTGGGTACCTTGACATTTTTAAGATTTAAAGAACGAAAATTCCTCCACCAACCACTTCAACTTACGAGTATTACCAAATAGGATAAGGTCGGTGAACTAAAGTTACTTGAAAGTTTAGTTACCATACATCACCCGTTGCAGCTTCAAGTGCTGCGGTAGTACATTACCAAGGAGTTAGAGAGGGGAAAATGGAGAAAGTATGTGTGAAGACACTCGTACACAGAATCGGGCGCATAATACCACGACAGTGAAATGAAAAGAGAAAATGTATGGACAAACCAATTTGAACACTTGACTCACAACCAGGGCAGCGGGTAGCTATGAATAGCTACTTGGTAGAGTTTGTTCAGTTTCACTAGACAGAGAATGAGCATACAATTTTAACCTACAAAGATCATTACATCCCGGAAAATGAAGAAAACACAAAAAATGCATAAACTCGAATAGAAAATACTGAATGACAGGTCGGTTAACCCATTAGCGCCCACTGTCCTCATTTAAGGATAGGCTATAAACGCTAAATTAACTTCGCCGAAGTTATTTCTCCACAGAACGAAACATTGCGTAAATTACCCCTTATATCTATACTTTTTTTATGCCCAACTTTAGAACGAAGCATTTATAACATAGGATTAAAGTGAATGATTTCTAACGGACTTGACCTACTATGCATAGTATGATGAGAGCTAATGGGTTGAAGGAGAGAAAAGAAAAAAAAGACCTACTCCGCTAGAAAATTAACCAAAAAAGTATTCAAAAATTCTTAATCTGAATCTGTGAGGGCTATAACCTATGGATATTACTCCATAGGATCGTAGAGCCCAAATAAATGCAGACCATATAATTCGGCACATGGTAAAGGTTCTGTCACATTTCTGTGTGCATACATTCTTAAAGAGGAAAGATTGTACACCTTTCTAGCCGTACGTGGTTACTACACTAATCCAAGTCACTTAGGTGTTGCGTTAATAGAGGGTTCGCTGTTCATAGATTACTAGTCACATTCAACAAGCGCATTTCACAACAGGAGAACACGTGTGTCGTGTATCTAGCATGAACACTGAAGTGGTGGTAAGCAAGAACATCATTACGAAACTTAATTTAACGCTATTGAAAAATACGATAGATAATTACTCTTCAACACCATAGAGTACAGTTAAAGTACAGACACAGGATTTTTAAGACAGATTTGCACATGTTTGTTTGAAGTACAATACGAAAAGGTACCAGGCAAACTCCCACGATATGCGATACGCAAGACCACACGAAGATAGAAGACAAAAAATGACCTAGTAACAATGAAACATATAGTAATTTTCAACTAAAATCAGAGGGTGAGACTCAAATACTTGGCAAATCAGACCTACATATAATATCGTTACCTAGTGAGTACACACTTAAACCGAATATCAAGAACACATGAGCAAAACCCATGTGGAATAACTAGTTCATAGCAAATAGCATATTGTAATAATTAAAACAACACTTCAGATCGAGAACGCAAAGACCACTTACATCTAGAGGAGAACAATTACCTACGACACATTATAGAACAATAAACTGACGACTAATTCCCGAAAAATTATGGAAAAAATACCTGCTATGAAGTTAAATGCTCGCCCCTTCTACTTCCAATTAAAAACAAGCAAGTTAACGACCCAAGAAATTCACATCCGCTTTATCACAACAATGGAAAAGATTCGTAAAAAGAATTATCTACTTATGAAAAAGAGAGTCACACAAATAGATGTTCTAAAATTTATGAATATCGAGTATATGGACATGAGCGAAAATAACGAAACCAAATCTATAGCACAATTTATCAGTGAGTGCGAATATAGCGAAATATTCCTAAATGTAAGAAAAGGTGACTTGTTTACTTCAAATCAATCTATAACACTAGCTTGATATGACGTTTTCTAACGTTACTCCCTATGAACTTGCATCTCAAATAATGCTTGAAAATACAATCTCTTCTTAACATGCCCGATCATACGTGAAATAGACATATGATTCAGCATCATTGATCAGCCTTTCGTAAATATTTATTTTACTGAAGCAACCGGCTGGATAAGTTTGAGATACGACCGAATGTTATATTAATCAAGATTTTCACAACTGAATGCGATCATCGCCACACGTTCAATTTAACACTAGTTTGTCCTCTCGAAAAAAAGATTGTCGTTATGACAAACAGATGTTGAATATAGTCACTTAGGAATCAAAATGTACTTCAGTTATTCAGGAGTATTTGTCAATGTATTTTCTCTGCCTTCGCAAATGCTATGAATGCCGACTAAATTCCTTCTGTAATTAAGTTTCCGATATTCAGCTGCACTTTTGTTTCAAGTTCTTACCACTTTAGTTGCAGAAAAATGTGTACCGAGTACACCTTTTAATTTCCTTCAATCTGATGTTTCTCGCCCAATTTCAATCCTAGTTTATATTTTGGATCCTCATTAATACATCGTGTCAATGATTAAATTGATTTTAAACATCAGTGTAATGTTAATGATGGTGCTAACATTTGCTGCGTTTTTTTTCTCTAGATCAAAAGGATAGCGAAAAACTAAAAGTTTGTACAACGCTAGGAGTTCCACGTTTTTTTTCGTTCCAGCCCAGTTTACATTTTCCATGCCTTATAGTGCGTGCAACTATGTACGTTATTTCAATAACGAACATATTAATCTGAATTTTTTTTATAAAATCTACTAACAATAAGATATTTTATATTTTTTTTAGATTTAACATTTTTCAAATTCATAATAATGTAGATAGTATTATGATGAGTAGACGGTTTCATTTCATGAAATGTCACCTACATTTGCGTTTGCATCAAAGTAATATCAGATGGACGCAGTGAGTAAGCGATGATCTTTCTACAACACTTTCAGATGATAAACTAGACGTAAAAGAGCCAACTAAAAAATGAAAGAATGTGAAAAGAATAAGGTAAAAAATATCTTGGTCCTAGACTGGAATGTTTTTAAAATAAGTACGGGAGTTATTTCGAGATGAAAAAAATGCACTCACTATCACATAAAACTTGAAGCGCACTTTTTCATTAGTAGTCATGAAGTGCTCGAGCGCGGCATTAGCAAACGAAACATACCGAAGTACGTAACAGCTGATAAACATCGAGTTAGTGGAATATCGTCGGGATGCTATAAAAATAATTTTAAAGCTGCCACGAACCAATCACAATACTAGACAGCAATACAGTGAATCTTAACCAGTTGAACCATTATTATTCACTGATGCAGCCGTTTTCATAATGAATTAAGAAAGCTCTTTGATGTCTCAAGTTGAAAATTTTACTAGAATTATTTAATACGTGAAAGCTTAAAAGTGGAAACGCACGAAGAGAACCCTATTAAATATTTGGTCACTTAATTGCCAAAACGGGTGACGTTGCAGTACTAGTCGAGGCCGTGGTTTGGAAACTAACGTCACCCACCTTTGATTCAACGGAGTCATTTTTACCTGCAAGACAGTTCAACTTGCTAGAATTCGAGCTCGAAATGATGTCACTGATAAGTTCCGTTTTAACGGTTGCCGGAACCTCCTCATCAAATGAGACTAGGTTGGATTCAATCAACCCAGCTGCCCCGCTATTTCCATTTTGACACATTAACTTAACTGCTACTTCAAGATTTGAATTACTTGAGTTTTCATTCATCGCACTCTGACCCTCAGAATTTCCAGTGTAGTTTTCGTCATCGTTTCGTAATTTTGGGATGTTCAATTTCAACTGTTCCTTTAAATGTCTTAATTCTCCAACAGAATTTAAATTCTTTGCTTCGTCTATAACTGCAGAGCTGGTATCACCTACAGAAGATAAATTCTCTAATTCTGATCTACCTACATCACTCGTACACGACATTACATCTTGAGCAACCGAGCTCAATTTTTCGCTAGAATATTTTTCTAAAGCATTGCCTTCAGTATGAAGAACAGACGTACCTTGGTCACCACTCGTCTGGCGAGCTTTGGGAGGAATTTTCACGGAAGATGTTAATGTAGGAGCAAACTGGTACAGAAGCATATTCTGTAGTTGCTCGTGGGTTGGAGGCAGTTGAGGGTCAGCATCACCGGCTGTTGATACCAAAAAAGAAGATGCGACTCCGCCAATCATGTTTGAGGACTCGGGCGAGTCGAAGTTTGGTGTGTTTGGGTTGCCGTGTTGGCCATCGGTTGAATAGAATTCAGAGGGGGCGAAAGACGATTGAGAAAAATTGTAATGAAGATCGGGGTTGTAAAATTCTCCGTCATCGAGCAGAAAACCTGAAACAACCGTAAAAAACACTCAGTCCTTTCATGCTACTAGTGGATTATATACGATTGCAACATAATAATAGAGATGAAAGTAATGCTAGACTTGATAAACTGTAACTGTTAGTAACTTTAATTGTTTCCGAAATTTAAGAGTATTTTTGAATGTCTAATGGCGTAAAATAATATTTATACAGTTTACGATACATTAAACGATTCAATTTCAATTTGAAGTATCATGCTACCAAAATTTTGCTACCTATAGGTCTTGCAACAAGGAAGTATTTATGGAGCATGCAAGGTACTTGATGCTTTATGAATTTCAAAAAGGATTCATAAAATTCAGAAGCGGAGATTCGAGCTTCGAAGATGACAGACCAGGTTGTCCAATTGAGTATTAAGACAAGCTCCTTGTGGTATATATTTAAGAAGAACTTACAGTGTCAGTTGATAAATCCTCCGACATTGCTCATTATTATTAACATTTTTTCTGTAGTATACGAAATCATTTGAATGGGTATCACCAGAAAACAATGAGGAATCTGAAACTAACATTTCAGTGTGGTTTTCTTCGAAACTGAAGCAATATTACTATATTAACGATCAATTTTCATCAAAATGAAAGATTTGACCCTTTGTTTCCCTTATGAAAAATTTAGACATTACTAGTGGGTATCCTGTTATTATGATGACTGTCTCAATGGCAGCAAATTGAAGATTTCAATAACAAAGTCCCGAGTAATTAGAAGTGCAATTTTTTAGAACCAAGTTGGGGAAGAATTCGAAAAGAGACGAGTAAAAATATAAAAGTTACTCACAGCAAAGTAACCCTATCATTTTTATACACAAACATTTCCCTTTCTATTATAGAATGAATCTTTAAAACGGGATATGCTCAGACTTTGCGAAAAATGAGAACAAGCGATTCAAAAACGATCATTTAAGCATGGTCGCACCTCCCTGCTAGTAAATTTCAGACACAAGAAATAGAGAATTTTCAAACAAATAATTCAACTTACATCAAAATGATGAAACCGCCAAGAGTGAACATACCGTCTTGCTGCAAGAAACCACGCTGCATGTAAGCCTGAAGCGCAGGGTACGTCTCCCCATGAGGGTGATCCACGCCCCACTGGTGGTGGGGAGGGGAAAAGGGAGTAATGGGAGGATCCCAAAGAGGCCTGTGTGACGGAGGAGGAGGAAAGGTAGGAAGAGGAGGCTCAGGAGGGTACTCATAAACTCGGTGGTGTCTCTGTCGCTTCCAGTGGACTGAGCGGTCGTGAGGAAGTCCCTCACAGCCCGACTGTAGGGAAACGAATAATAATTAACATTATTTTCGGTGCAGTTACTTCAGGGAAGGACAACGAGACTCGACAGAAAAAATTATGAAAAATAACAGAGAGAGAGAGGAAAATTTAAATTTAATATGATTTGAAATTTAAATAAACACAAATGAGAGATATTGAGGAAACTAATTGAGAATTCCAATTTAAGAACTCAGAGAGTGACGGGCATAGTTATTTTTTATAATAAAAATGACAGTAAAAAATAAATATAATTTGTCTCAGAATTTTTCTTAGTTCTGATTTTTTCTTTACCACACATGAAACTGATCCTATGTTTCCATCATATATGAATATTTGATGCTACATTGACATTGATAAAGTTAATAATTATTTCACTGAACGCGTTACAAGTCACATTTTATGAGTGTTTCGCAAGCGAATATTGTTCACAAGGTTGACAGAAGTTGACCTATAGTCGCCAGTTCTCACAAATGCACAGAAAGTTTTGCGAATCAAAATAAGATGAATTGTACGATTAGGCTTCTTATAAAGTATTGAATCGTAACGCTAAATATTCTTTGGAATGGCATTGGAATGGCATTATTATTATTATTATCATCATTGTTCGGTGATTACTTCCTTATTTCTTTTACCACTAGTCACAATAGGAGCGATCTCAGTAGTGATGCAAGGTATTAAGAGGCATTCCTCATATGACTTCAGGGCCACACATTATTTAGGAATGGTACTAGGTATCAGAGTTTCAAGTTTCGTGTTCCCACCACATTATTATTATTATTATATTCCTAGTTTAACCACCGCAGCCACAACGAAAGCGATCTCAGCAGTGAGTAGAGGCCAATGCACCTCAAAACACTACACACGCCTCACCTTCAACAGAGAACGCGTCGGGGTCCGCGTTGCATCCCAGAAAGACGGCGTGAACTCCTCCTCACCACTCTCACTGTCCCCATCTGACATCTCGTCTTCCTCTTCCAAGGGCTGAGCTGGACGAGCTTGAGCTGGCGGGTCGCCCGCCTGAACATGCAGATGTACATGCCCTCAAAATTCACAAGTACAACTAAATATTCGAAATTACTAGTAAAGATTCGAAAGTACAAGTGAATATTGAAACATGCTAGTGAATATTCAAAAAGTACTAGTCAAAATTTGAAATTACTATTGAATACTCAAAAGTACGTTCCATGAATATTCAAAAGTGATACAGAACATTCAAAAGAACGTTCCATGAATGTTCGCATATTCCCAGAGTAGGAAGATAGGGTCATGTCTCATCCAAGGAGAACAATAGACGTTGAATTTAATACGCATTTTCGCAAATCAGAGCCAACATTTCGACGAGGTGGAAAGTGGAATCAAAATAAAACTTAAAATTCATAAAAAATACGCATCGTTAGTGGTTCATGTTGTAGGAACGTAAATACCAAAGCAATAAGTCCAAAATTATAGGATCGTTATACAACGTATGTTATCTACAATATATACTGTCCAGCGACTCCCACCCATGCACAAAAGATGCCTTTAGTAACATCCATTTATCGTTGATCGTGCGACGTCTCAGTCGAGAACCGCCTCAGAATATCTAACTCTCAATAACTGCAAGACTCAACTTAGCTCAATACATAACAGGAGCGTTGATGACTGGTAAAGCATTGAAAATGTCTAAACCTCACAACAACAATCAATAAGCTTCACTTTTTCCACGAATAAAAGTAACATGCAGAAATCGAAGCATAACAATAACTTTTCTAGTAGAAACTATAGCTTGAATACCTATTTCATTCACATCTGAACAACTAGAAACAGCCTCGTTTCTCAAAAAAAGATGAACATTTAAGCAACATTATGCATTCATATACCTTCACTGAATGAGAACACATACATGTATCGACTATACTAAGGCAGTTTTCTGAAAATAAGTCAACTTCAAACATACACAAACATTAATTTAGCTGTGAAAAAAAGCTAACCTGCCACAAAAATTCGCCGCTGCTGCTGGAGTTGTTTTCTGAAACATCAGAGTCATCCGATTCAATAGGCTCTTCATCATCTTCGTCCTCACTATCAACCTCATCATCAGTCTTTCTCCTGCTTGGACCGGGAGAAGCTTCTGGTCCTTTCTCCTCGTCGTCGTCATCATCTTCCTCAAAATCGGGGGTGTAAAGGTCTTCTCGATGTACCTCATCGTCTGGGGATATTTGGACACTTTCGGCAAACTGTGCATCGTTATTATTTCTCGTTTCTATTGCTACTGGGACTCCAGAAGAGTAGTTGTCATTGGAGTTCCCTACATTTTCATAACCTGAATCTGTACTAGTAAACTTAGAACGGATACAATCATTACCGTCGACGTCTATGCGTTTCCCAGGCAAAGAAGAGTCGATTGAAAGATTCGAGTCAATTCGATAGCGAACACTAGAGAGCATTCCGGGTGTGACAATGGGACTAGGTATACTGGATTTGAACTCTCCAACACCCAGATCTTCTACTGCATCATCAGACTCAGTTTCTCCTGCTTTTAATAACGAAGTTGCGTGGAAAGTCCGGTAAGCAGCAGAGCTTTTCTCAACCGAGTCCAAATCAGATTTTTCATCGGCGTGATCTTTAACTTCATATCCATTGACAACAATGGACTTTACAGGCGTAAATACATCGTTGTCAGTGAAATGCATTTTTTGCCCTTCATCAGCCTTCCCTGTAGGTGCAACAGAACAATCAATACTGATTGACGGCGAAGGTGTACAAGGAAGATCGCTGAGCTCAGCAGGCTCAGGGTTCATTGGCCTAGGGATGAGGTCGTCTGGTTTAGCAACACTGTGTAGAGAATCGTACACCCGTCGTTCGTTCGACCCCGTGTAGTCAGTTTCTGCACTGTAGTCGTCGGAGTCGTAGTTGGCACAACTACTGCGGTTGCGTTCATCCACCGTAACGGATGCCTCTAAAGCAAATGACTTCCTTGAATCACTTCCATCGTCTGAGAGTTGGACTGATCCCTCAGGTGAGTCATGACGATGACCATTAGTGCCTTCATTATAAGCCTGCGTGAGAAGTCCCAAGCTAAAAGATGTTAGCTCCTCATCAGAACTGTCTTCATCACCATTAACAGTTTTTTTCTCTTTTCGGTAGGACTTTATGCATTCTATTTGTTGTCCCAGCTCACGAACCATTTGGTCTTTCAAGTCGATTTCTTCAGATCGTATAAACGTATCTTCAGAGTGAGCTTTACTACTAACAAAGTCTTTCATCCGATTCTGTGAATTGACAACTGAATCAAGAGACTTGAAATTAGAAAAAGAAGCACTAGGTTTACGTACGTAATCACTTTGTTCATCAGGTGACTGTAAATTAACGGTGTATGGGAGTGACACGTGATCCTCATTATAGAGCAGCGAACTGTCTAGCTGCGACAAGGAGTTAAGTGATGTGTTGAAGTACGGCTGGTAACGAGAAACATTCTCGCCTGTTGTTTCTTTTTCCTCTGTACCCAAACGGAACATCAGCCCTGATGACTGACTGGTCTCACTGGCAGTGTTGGGAGAGTTTGTAGTCAAGCAACCGTTTACGTCAGAACGGAGCATGTCATCACGCGATGGCTCAGTAGAATCGAGTACACTTTGCGTAGAATGATACTCGCCTAACTTGAAATTATCCAAACTGTGCTGCTGCCATGCAGAATCGAAGTCCATGTCACACAAAGGGTCACTAAGAAAAGCACAGTCTATGCTTCTAGGCCCCGATTCCCTGAAATCTTTAGCCCCTCTCGTTTTTAAATTTAGAGCATTATGCTCCGCAAGATTTTCCCTGAACTTCAAATACAAGAGCTTGTCAGAAGATGAGTTGACCTCGTAGGGCAAAGAGTCTTGGTCCACATCGTCTTGATAATCTTCGTGTAATTGTTCGAGCGCTTCGTTCTCAGTAACAGGAGCTTCTTCATCTCTCTTTAGTCTTGTAAGAACTTGAGGTGACAGAGGAGGTGAATGAACAAACGCCAACAGCGACCGAGGTTTAGGGGTCTCCACGATACTTGCTTCGTGCGTGTCCACATCCACCACAAGCAGATCGTCTGAATCTAACGTTTTAGGCTTATCGGGATCATCCCGTGGTGTGAATACAAGAACAGAACGTCTGTCCTCTTCGGTTTCCAAATCTTCAAGAATAAGACTATCACGGTCTACTGGGATGACCTCATTATTGGCCGTGAATATAACGCTTGAAGAAGAAATAGGATGCTGAGAAACACATTCTGTCGGAACAGAGTTGACCTCATCAACGTTCTCAGTCGCAGCTTCTAGTTGAACTCTTTGACCCTCGTTCTCCTGCTTGCCCTGCAAAGTAGTTTTACTAAGCTTGTTCAACGAAAACGAGTTGAAAACAGAATCTTCTACAGAAACTACATCTAAAGCAGAAGTAGAAGGACTGTCTTCATAGCAATCAACAAGTTCAATGCTGCTATTATAAGTAGAAGCAGAATTTTCCTCAAAGTTGCAAGAGTCCCAACCTACAGAGCTACAGGGTTCTTCCTTTATAGGAGACAGGGTGGTCGGTGGCCTGTAATTTATTATCACGTGGTCTCTGTTATTGTCAACAACCTCTATGTCGTCCGACACGTTCCCGCAGTAAGTGTAGTCGGGGGATTCTTCTCCATCATGACACTGAGCCTCGTCCTCACTATCATTTGACAGAGGCTGAATATCTTTTTCTCTGGGTGAAGCTGGCAGTTTCAGAGAGAGCTCTGCTCTCAGAGCGTTAAGATCTTCTGAGCAATATCCAAGTAAATCTTCACCTTCCGTTAGAGGGTCTTGGAAGGCGTCATCAGCATACGAAACGTAACTGCTATGAGCGCCAGATGGAGACCCACTGCCACAACTTGAGGTGGGTGAAGACAAATATGAGGGTCGCTTGATAGGAGAAGGAAATCCGCCCATTACTTTCTTAGCTTCAGAAGCTGCTGGTGTCATCAAAGGTCGCACCGTGCTGCACACAGGAGAGGAGTCCGAACTGCTGTCGCCCGATCGGGGCAAAGCGACGAAATGAGCAGGAGTGACGGGGTATTTTTTTCTACAAGGAGAACTTTCGAAGCTGCAATCCGTTTCCCGGTCGTTGACCGAGTAAGCTGAAGAGCTAGTTACGGAAAGTGAGTCTGCATCGACATCTTTTGATTTGCACGGCGAGAACTCTGAATCGTCGTTAAAATAAGAACCATTCTTTTTTGATTCATCTTGATGTCGAGATAGAGGAGATGCCGTAGAAGCTTCTAGGAGCAACATGCGCGTCTCCTGAGCTGCAGTTTTCCACGCTGACATTTGCTGTTGCCAGAATTCTCCTTCGTTGTTCTCAGCCTCTGGTGTATCAATGACTGCAATATCTGAATTAACGCTTGTGGTAGAGGCGGTGAGGGCGTCGCTCTCGTTAAAAACAAAGTCACTTTGCCCGACGTCACCAGTTTCTGTTGGAATTGAACCGTTCTTCCCGCCTTGCACAATCGAAGTCCGAACCGGACTTGCGTCGCTACCGTCAACCTTGATCGATGGAGTTTCGCTACTGCTGACTTGATTAGTCAAAGTCATTTTCATGCTCACATTGCTTCCATTTTTTCGATCAATCAAGGCAGGCACTCCTGTGTGATTCTCTTCAAACGATTCCTGCAAGTCATTATTATCAGTGTTTTTTTGCTCATTAGTTGAGTGATCACCCGATTCGTTCCTTGGGATATTCTCACGAAGCTCTTCCGTTAAACTATGAAGGCCGGGTTCGACTTTTGAGTCATTTTTTGGTTGTACATCTTCGCGAGCTTTCATTTTCCATAGAAGCCCGTCGTTACAATGTTTAGGTGATGATTCAGAAACACAATAAGAGTCGCTAACTTCATTATTCTCGACTGACGAATGAATGACTATTTTATCTGAATTTGTAGCCAATATCACATCCGACTTTGCTACAGTATCGTTCAAAATTTTTTCAGATGGACTAAGTGTGGCATGATCTTTGGACGACTCTTCAACACATTTCATACTCAGCACATTTCCATGCGCAGCTATTTTAGTAATATCGTCATATGTACTCTCAATAACAAAGTTGAGATCTTCAGTTTGAACTTTCGACTCTTCAGTATCAAGAGATAACGCAACAACGCTTCGATCAACATCAGTTAATTGTTCTTCAGCAACGGTAACCTGTTCTAATGAAGTTTCTTTATTAGTCAATTCTTTTTCCTCGGGCAGTACATCCTTATTGGCGTCAGAGGGTAACAACTTGAAATGGTGTCGCCCCGCAAGTGGGTCTAAAATGCTGTTAGGTGGTAAACTATCGACGCTCCAATCAAGCGTATTGACAGGAAGAGCTTGAACTGCTAATAAGTCACTGTCTGGATGAACAACTCGTACCTCTTGCTGGGGATCTACTATGAAGTTTGTAATCAACTCATGACTTTCCACAGTAGACACAGACTCATGGTTTAGAGGAATATGCTCAGTCAAGTTAGGCTGTTCAATATAAGTTGAAGTTTCTGGGAACTCGACAGTTGCCTCTGATAATTCAGGGTCTTGAGAAACTGTATTCCCAGAAATACAATCGTGTAAATTCTCTTCGTCTTCTGCAACGTCGAACGTGCCGTCAAGAAAAACGCTGTCCGAAGAAAGCATCTCTGAGGCTGACATGCCACTACAGTTAGTTATGTCCTCTGTGAAAACTGTACATCCGCCCGTCACAATACCCGATGTTTCACTATCTCTGCTCTCGCCAAGCGCATCTTTACTGGTAAATATACTGAAGGTAGAGTTTAGTTCTGGGTCGAACTTAGGGGAGTCGTGTCTACCACTACAAAGTCCTTGGCGGTCACTAGAATTGACATCGACGTTTTGTTCCAAGGAAGTTTTCAAGGGACTCTCCCATTGATCAGATCTGTCAGCCTTATCGAAGTCTTTATGTTCAACAGAACTTTTTGACATACTGTTTCGACTTTCAGTTTTGTCAAACTCGGAAGGTAGATTTTCTGATGATAAATTCGAAACTGTTTTATTGGATTGCAGATGTTCATCAGTTACGTCGTAGTGTCTTTTAGCATGAGTAGCGTGGTCGTGCACAACAATATCCGGCAAAGGATCCTGACCGCCATCGAAAGAACCATGATGATGTTGGTCTTCGCAACTAGAAGAGGAGCAAAACGGAGCTGAACTCACACAGCCAAGGCTGTGACATGCCTCCATTGTGACGTCAGGAGTAGACAACACCGGACCATCTTGGGAACTTATCCCCGAGCTAGGAATTTGTTTTGGATTTTGGTTTGTGCAGGGAGTCTCAAGCTCCAACTTTCTCAGCAAATCTTCACGACTGTCTCGGAAAATCGAGTCTTTAAGGCCGCTCGAGTCCTTGGGTTCTATCCCAATTAACTCTTCAGCAAGTGAGACAGAAAACGATTGAATACCTCCAGATGGAGAACGATTACCCTGTTGATGAACAGATGAGTTAGTCGAGTAAAAACACGAGTCGTTTTCACCCTCTGCTTTCGAATTAGAAAAAACTGCAATTTCTTCTACAGTTAAATTCGGATTACTCCCACCCTCATTGAGGGTAAATTCTTGCTCCGACAACTCCTCTTGAAGCAACAGCTCAGAGGAGTTGGCTGCCACTAAAAAAGGATCTCGCACAGAAGAACGAGTAGCACCAGAACTTGTGCTTAACGCAGATGATAAAATGCTACTCGTGCTGCCACTGAAATCCAAGGGCAGTTTCTCCTCAGCAGATTGCTTTTTGGCCGAACTTTCCACAGAAATCTGGAATAAATTGATATTTTTTTCTCCCATGCTAAACTTGAATGACGAGTCACTTTCCCCATAATCTTCATCCAAGTTGATACCATCGACTACCGTGAGCCTCATGAGATTCTGTACACTCATACTCTTTTGCTTCACGAGTTCACTGAACTCGCCTTTTTCTAGCCGCAGGCTTAGGCCATCTTCTTCCAGTCCCATCTGCGTCATGAAGCCGGCGCTAGAACTGAGGTGTGCGAATTTAGTGATGTTTTCAGACGAAGGCGGTTCAGCTGCAGTGGTAGATGTAGGATCGACTCCAATGCTCGTGAGATTTGAAGTACTGGCACTCATATTCGCAAGGCTTCTTGGAGCGCGGGTTACGAGAGAGTCTTTCCCGATGACGAACGCTGGAAGAAGATCATCGTCTTTGAAATTTTTATTCTGGTCATCAAGGACCGGATCTTTCAGGTCAGAATTGGGAGGCTGTGCCAAAGCATCATCAAGTCTCTGGATGGCTGAACTGATCTCCCTCGAAAGGCTGTCCATAGGCTGGTCAGGGTCCAGCCCCAGCCATGAAGGAGCACTCGACCCAAAAGTGGCAGCCACTCGGGCCTCCAGGTCGTCTTCTTCCCTTGACACGAAATCATTCTCAAACCTGAAAAGAGAAAATCTTATGCACAAAAATTTACAATGAAATATAATAAAAGTGAACAAAAGAGATCGAACTCGCTATGTGTCTTTCCCCAACTACTTTCAGTACTTGGAAAATTATTTTGCAATCTTAATCGCTTACTTTAATTACTAAGAATATATTTAGACAAAGAATACATATTATTTGTTAATTTTAATAATACCTTTATCATTAAAGAGATGGAATTTAAGAGGAAGCAACAATTAATTTCGTGAAAACGCTTTATAACATACATCATTGTTATACAAAGGTTGCTGAATATGAATATCTTCCTAAGGAACACTAACAAGGTTTTCCCCAAGTCCTTAATGAAGTACACGCACAGGGATAAGACCGATAGTTTCGTTCGAAGGGTACTTGCAAAAAATATAGTAAACGTCATACTTTTAACTTCGTTAAAAACACTCCTTCTACGAACCATAGGCCTAAGTGGACGACTAACCCCAGATATATAAGTCATGCCCCACACAAATTCTCACGTACCTGAGCTGGTCTCTTGGAGATGTGACAGACACACTGTGGTCTTTTGTACGCCGCTGTTCCTGCTCCAGCTTATTCCACTTGGCATCGAGGTCTTCTTGCACAGACCGAGGGGAAACGGGCAGGTGGAGGGAGGAAGGCAAGCTATCAGGATCGTAGGAGGGATGCTGTACTCCGTACAGCTGCAAGAGCGTCTGACACAGACCGCTGTGTACAACTGTCATGCTAATACGGCTGCTCTCCGGCACCCAGCACTGCTGGATCAGGGCTCTCCTGTATCAGTAAAGATATCAGTTCGCAGCTGCTTTTACGAGCATTCAGTACGAGGAAAGAGAGCGCTCTCAGCTGATCTACATGCAATTATTGCTGAAGATGAACATAGTGCAGCAGTTTTGGGCCTTTTCATTGGTTCAAGTTATATACTCTCGTAAAACGACTTCAATTACTGCTGCATTGAGAGCAACAGATCAAATATAAATCTTCTCAAACTTTCAAAGAACACAAAATCCCCGGTGAGATGGGATGCAAGGCACTATTCCTATATTGGACTCAAAAAACATATATAAATTTAAAAAGAGATTCATACTTGGTCATTTCTGTATTGAACTTGAAAACCTGATAAATCATGACAAAAAACTTTCCCATCCCTGCCTTGGACTTGATAACAACGAGATAAAGATGAGACTCACACTTGGATGTGGAGAGACGGAGGCAGATCGGGGGTGAGGGCCTGGTCCACCACGACCCGCTGGAGAACCTGCTCATCATTGAGTGGGTGGTAGGGTAGGTGGGCGGCTTGTGTGAACACCTCGTGACACACCACTCCGTAGCTCCACACGTTGCCCCACGTGTTTACCTACGAAACAAGGTTCCAATTTCAAGCTCTGCTGGGTAAATTATGTATACCAGGTGTAGTATGAAGGATTTCAGGCTAAAATGCATTTTACAGGTAGTGTCTCAAATCAAAACGATCATTTCAAGCCGGTATTAGCTTTATTAATTTAGCCATGTTTAAATGAGATTTTCTACTTCAAAACACCTATAAAAAATAGGAATTCTGTAATCTAGCGAAAAAATGATCTAATCGTTGTTTGCAGAAATGTTGATTCTGATCTATATTAATGAATTACCAACTCAACATCGACTATACATTAAATTCTTTATTGTATTTACATCATTTATTTAATGCAAAATATGTATACCATGTTCACAATTTTGTATAGAAGCATGGTAAAAAAAGGAAAACAATAGTGTCTTATGTCGCTTGTTAGGTTCAAAACTTCGTAATTTCGGTATCAATTTTCCTAGTCACCGTTGAGTTTTTCATGCGTATATTTATCATATACTTTCTATGGATCAACTTTAAAAATAATGGATAAGTATTTATTCTCTCCTTGGAGTACAACACGGAAATCTCGAATTATTTAGCTATTTAAATGTCCCATTAATTTCTAACTCTTTTGAAAAACTTCTGTAAGGCCACTAAAATATAGTGATTATTTTAGTATTAAATATTATTAAATTTAGTAATGTTTTAGAGTAAATCTTTATACTTATTTCACGCTACTCGTGGTTGTTTTTTTTAAGTAAAATTTATTCATAGTCGTGACTTCAAATGGTAACTCGTTTATGGAAGAACGCAGGCAACCACAGGTTCTAAAACTAAACGCCAGTCAGTCAGCGCACAACCATTATCCAGTGAACAACAATTATTATTAATTATTAATTACACATTGACAATGTGTTAGGGAGTTTTGCGTTTCACTTACTTACCAGTTATTCCTTAAACTTATCATTTTAGCTTGGCCTAAACGTTCCTCTGTAAGCTTAGCAGTTTGTTTAATGCCGGTGATTTTTTCAGTAATTTGGTGGATTTCTCGTCATACATTATTCCACAATGCGGTAAATAATTTACCTAGTGTCTACAGTATTCGTATTGATGAGATTTGAGTTTATCACGCAGTCTGTAATGCAAAATGAATTATTAGGGTTTCCCTTTGTATAGCCTTAAGCAACAGCTCTTACCAAGATTTCCTTTTGCGAAACAATGAGTTAATTGACAGCTAAATTGTACCACGAAATCTCATTTCGGTGTAGTCACGTTTCATTCGAATGATTTCGTTTGTGCTTGAAGAAGTGGTGGTGTAGTATAATTGGAATAATAACTATTGCGTCAGGCAGCAAATATCACTGGCAAGTTTCGTATCACTCAAGTCTCTACGTTCGAGTATTTTATGATGGGCACACTAAAACGATCGACCAGCCGTTTTGATACGGTGATTAAATTCCACAGCCTCGGAATGAAGCTCCCTATAGACATCTCGTTTTGTATTTCTTTAACTGCCAGCCAATTAGGTACGATACCTCAGTGTTTTACTCAGCAGTTGTCTTATGTATACTCAGCTGTCTCGGGATATTAATACTTCTGCTAAATTTTGTATTCAGTTCGAGTTACTTAATAGTCTTTGTTCGGACAGGTCTCGGTTTACGGATTTCACGTGCTCAATAATAAATCTGCAAGCTACAAAGTCGACTGTATCACTGCCCTAGAAGAACCCCACCAAAACAACTACACAAAAATACGCGTGACCCCAAACTTCTAACTCTTTGGTTTAAAAAAAAATAGTACATATTTAGGCAGGTTTTTAAAGCACGGTTCCGATTTACAGCAAATTTCGAGTTCCGTTATGACTCAAAGCAGAACCCCGACGTAAATCTAGGACCCACTGTACTGTAGCTCATGACACTACCAGTAATATATATGATCAGATGCGGCTATCTTAGCTCAAATAAACAAACTAAAAGAAACTACACATTGGTAGCAGCAAGAACACGAGTTGTCCCTCACTCTGCTGGTGTGGATGACAGTAGGGGTACAGGTGAGGCTCTCAGGGGGACACCAGCGCAGCGGCAAGGCGATGTCACCCGCCAGGTAATACTCGTGCTGTTCAAACCATGAGTAGATAAGAGTTAATCAAGGATCCAGTGATTTGGAGGGAAACTTCTAGAGAAAATGCTAAAACCTACAGCTAAAATATACTTAACGTTCAAAGCTGAACATAGAGTTGAATTGGACAGTGTCTCATGAATCTGAAGAAACTAAGATGAAGTCACAAAATGATCACCCTCTTTGTGAGACAAGCCCCAGTTAATGATTTAACCCTTTAGCGACCAATTTTTTTGTCTAGTTTGTACGTCTAAGCTCACAAAGACCGTCTGTATACTGACGCAATGAAGCACGCTGAGAGCCAGGCAGCCAAAAGAACGACGCTGTAACATGCCGCCGTGTTCAAACCTAGTAGCAACCTCATATTGCTCACTGTTTAATTATTAGAACAATTCTCCCAAAGACCGTAAAAGAGGACCGTATGGTCCTTTTCGTCGCTAAAGGGTTAATACAGATTTAATGATGGTCACGTCTAGTAAGAAACGTTCAAAGAAATACCAAGATTTACATCTCATAGAGGCAACATATTAAATAGAACAACTTTTTAGGATACTTCAAACTGCTCACAGCTTCAATGCACAATGTGGAATGATTCTCATACACAATAGATTCCCACAAAAGTAAAAAAACTCTCCTTGCATTGCGCTCAGTTAGCTACCTTGTATCTGTCCAAACTGCAGCCGTAATCTCCAACTTTGACAGTGCCGTCGCCGTCCACAAGACAATTGCGAGCAGCTAGGTCTGTATGACAGAAGTTGTGCTCATGCATGTGTGCCAGTCCGGCAGCTACGTCTGTGATGATGGTGAGCAGCTGCCTCTGAGTCAGCGTTGCACCCTCCTGCTGGAGATGTCGCTTCAAGGTGCCCTTATTGCAGTACTGCAGCAGCACCAGCAACGGAGGGCTCTCCAGGCACACCGCCAACACCCGCAACACGTTGCGGTGATCCAACACCCGGTATGGAGCCATCTCCTATAGAAACCAGGCAATGCATCAAAAAAGGTCTCGACTTAAAAAACCTTCAACTTTAGGTTTGCATAAAAGCTATGATACAAGAAGACATGACTGAAAAATCCCTACTTGCTATACAGGTATGCTACACACATAAGCAGCAGAGCCAGCTTTATTCAATGTGTGAAGAAAAAATGTAAGAATGGTATCAGCATATAACTTAATCGACACAACAAACCTGCAAAAATGCAGCTTGCTGCTGCTGATTGGCTTCCTCTCTGAGTGTTTTAACGACCACAGACACGACTTGAGAAGGAGGACTTGGAGGAGTCCTGGGTGATGATGCACAAGATTCTGGAGTGCTGGTGTGGTCACTGAAGACGCCCAGAGCACGACCCTCCAGAACAAGTCCATATCGACCGGTTCCTATTTGTCGCACGTACTGCAGCTGACTGCGAGGGAAATTCTGGTGTGGGGAGCCAAACCAGTGTACTGCTGCAGCAGTGTCTTCTGGAGACTCTTCCTCGAAGGTCTGAGGAAACCGCACAGTAGCTGTGCTAGGGAAGTGAGATGGCTTCCATACGTGACTGAGGTCAGGCAATGATTCAAATTGAATTTGTTCCTGGAGAGGAGATTGGTTGCCAGAAGACATCCCTTGTAGCTGCATGTCTCTGGACACATGTGAGCTGATGCTGTTCACCTCCTACCAAGAAAATAAACACAAGTTGAACCAATTTATCTTACAAAGACAGCATCATCATATTTTAATATTGTAATTGACAAGGGGTTCATGCTGTTTACCTCCTAAATGAGAATAATAAGCAGAATTTAAACAAATTCATCCTGGAAACACAGCACCAAGCTTTGATATTCTAATTTATTAGTTGAGCAAAACGAGAGTCCCAAGGAATGTGTTTACTGTTTGAAGACTACTTATCGTACATGGCATGAATTGTACTATTTGTGAAATGCAAAATTTAGATTTGATTTATGCAAGAAAGAAGAAGAGCATCAAATTTACAACCTATGAGTCATAGAGAAAGCAGTACTAGCATCCACTCTAATAAGAAACAGCAAAAATTCACCACAAATGTCTATTGAATTTTGCAAAAAAAAATATCAAACAGGCACCTGTTGCAAAGCAAAACATTTAAAAAATTTAATTTTCAACACATTTATACACCAGACAAAAATCTACTGTAATCATACATACAGTTATTTACATCAGCCACAAAAAATATAAATACTACTGTAATAACACAAGCCTTGCAAAATGCATATTATAACATTCCTAAAAAACTAATCAGTGAATCATGCCAGTTAACTCTTACAAATAGTTTCTTTTCACTGACATCACCTGGTTACTCTGGGGGTGAAGAAGTCAAGTAAAATGAGTTCAATAGGGCAAATTAACATACAATGGGCAATATTGTAACTATGCGTGTGTAGAGAATCAGTATTGGTGAGCATCCAGTCACAAACAAAATATACCAGTATAACTTGCATAAGTTGTTTAACAAAACATATTTGGGAGTATGTTTAAAGTTATATAATTCCAATCATCCTTTCACATTAGTCAAATAACTAGTCACACTAATAAATCTCCAAAGAAGTCTAAGGTTATCATCTAATTGAAGGCTAAAATAAAATAACTTGCATAAATTTCACAATTTTCTGGAATACATTCAAAGCATGGCCAAGCAAGACATTATGAATAGGTATGGAGAATAGAATTCACTTGTGAAATGTATTATACAAAGTTTTTGATCAAACAAATTTTGCAAGTACAGACACTAGCACTGCATGCTGAAATCTAGGAACAAAATTTGTAAGATTACATAAAAAACTCAAAAAGTTATTATGATTTTGATTATTGGAAGTTTACTTTTGAAATTAAAATATGTTATCACCAAGTTTAAAAAATTTCTAATTCACAGAAGAAATCAAACAGATTTATATCGAAACTATACATATTTAAAATTATAAAAAAGTAAAATCGATCAGCTAATTGCACTTACTATCACATGAAGTAAAGCAAAAATTATTTATTACCTTGAACAGTATCAAAGCTAATCTTTCAATGATGAACTGAAGCCCACAGTATAGTCTTACTGGAGTTACTTTATGATCATTTTATCTAAAAACCAAAGCTCAGTAAATACTATGTGGTAAATCAGGTAGAAAATTTGAACAGGCAATAATGAAACTTGAAAATATTAATAAAATTTTTATTCTACAGGTAGTACATGAATATTTACAATGGGTTTAAAAGTATTAGTGATGGGAAGGGGAGAGTGTGGTGTGGGAGCAGAGCTGACCTGTGGTCCAATGAATCATAATTCACATACAAAAATAATTTTAGTTAACCTAGCTTGATACTAGAAGAATTGTATGAAATATAGGCACAACATAACAAAAGGAAAAGTCAACTTAACAGTACAGGTGGAATTCATCATGCAGCAACAGCAACTGCGATGTTACAATGTCTCAAAAATATGTACACACAGTGCTGATTAAAATGAGATCTAGAAGGTTTAGAATGAGGCCACAACTAGCAAGCAGTTGAATGTGCTTCTCACACTTGTAAATTAAGGTCAAGATTACTCCAATCTAACAAGCTTATATTCATACAGAAAAAAAAACAGAAGCTGTTCAGAAAAAAATGCATTCAAGTGAAACTTTAATTTCAGGCTTCATTGCAGTGTACAAGCTTAACCCATTTTCAGAGGGCCTACAAAGTTCTTAAGGGAAAAATGATAAGTAAACACCACAACAATAAACACACTTTACTTCCAACAAACAATTAGAAAATACAACTGAATTAGAACTCACAGGAATTTGAGGAGTAGATTCAGTCAACAGTGAAGGCTAAAATAAAAAAAGTTACTATTATATCTGCTTCCTTGTGAAGAACTGGTGTAAGACGAGACAATTTATAGACCAGTTTAATTGCATAACTGGAGAGTTCAACTTAAGGCAATACAAATAAAGGCACCAGTTTTTTATATGCTAAGAATCAATGATGCTAACCAAATGAATTTTGATGAAATCTTCAGTTCTTCAGAATTATTATCTGAGGTAGAGGTTACCAACTCGAGTTCATCTTTGAGGTTCATTACAACTGCATGTCTAATGCAAAGTTTACCATCAAGAAGGTATCTAATTATTTTTCATCAGCCAGAACTACTAGATTACATTGAAATAATTGCTATATGAATAAAGAAATTCAGAGTTTGTAGCAGTTTTCAAACTTACAGGAAGTGTTCAAAGTTTATGCGTTTAATTTTGGGAGTTATTTCTCAAGAAGATAGCCAGTGTCAATAACAATGTGAACAATGATTTGCTACATGTCTGCTAGAATTAATTTATTTCCTCTTACAAAGAATTTAGTGAAACACATATGCTTTTAAAATTATAATACAATTATTGAACACAATAATGGCATTGTTACCTTTTTACTCAATAAGAAGTGTGCAGACAGTCTTTTCTGAACAGCTGCTTGGTAAACTCTAGTTTCAATATTCTAAATGAATTTTAATCCTGAGCAAAAGAATTAAATTCCAATTCTCAATATTATAAACAATATATTAATATCTTGATTGTTAAGCCAGTACTAGCAAGTCATAGGGTGCTAAAAGCTTGAGGTTCTCTAAATTTTTATTGTAAGTTCTCAGCATCTAAATCAGAGATCATAAAAATATGTACTTAATAGAAATATAAAAAATACCAAAATGTCTTCAACAAAAACCAACCTAAAGTTTGAGACTCCAAATTTAGTTTTATCTAGATTTTAAGTCCTGTTGCTACAGCTCTTCTCTTGCCAAGAATTAATTATAAAACCAATAAGGAAAGTTTATCCATGTCCCTCTATCAATGTCTTTACTTCATCCAATTCTTAAATAAAGGAATTCTTATTGTCCCTATGGTAAAAAACAGCTCATATATAGCTAACACTACATACTTCATCATTTATTCTACATATTAATGAATGCTTAATTTATCCAAAGCAAACACACCTTGAAAGCAGACTTTTTGCAGCAGATACACATGGTGAGCAGCAGCACAGGGCACACAATACACACCACAGCCAGCATAGCTGTGTACCAGGCAGGTACTGTTGCACCCAAGTGCATGTCCAAAGCTGGGTTTCCTGCACCACATAATTCAACTTGAGTTATTTGGAATAGATTTGGTAGTACTTATCTACAGATTTAAATCAGGAGTGTGAGACACACACACTGCAAGGCATTTCACTTAAGATATGCAAAAATATTACTAGATATGTGCTATGACATTCAATCAAATTTATGAAAAAACTTTATAAGATAAACACAAAAATAGGATGATAGAAAGTTCACATGGCACTTCCAACTGCAGGCTTTCATGAATGAAATTTTCCAATAACAATAAGGCCTAGGAATAGAAAAAGCAGGGATTGTAAACAAACAAAGTTAACTCACTATGATTTAGTAGGAAGTGTAAAAAATATAACTCACCATGAACAAGAACAGCACAGAATGCAAACAAACATAATTCACCATGACCATGAAGTGCAAACAAATCTAACTCACCTTGACCAAGAAGAACAAGGAGTGTAAACAAAGTTCTCCCCATGACCAGGAGGACCAAACAAACAAAGTCAACTCACCACAACCAGGAGGACCAAACAAACAAAGTCAACTCACCACAACCAGGAGGACCAAACAAACAAAGTCAACTCACCATCACCAGGAGGACCAAACAAACAAAGTCAACTCACCACAACGAGGAGGACCAAACAAACAAACAAAGTCAACTCACCATCACCAGGAAGAACAGGAGCTGCAAACACAACTGGGGCATGGGAAGTGCTCCACAGCAAGCAGAGCAGCAGCAGCATTTTGAGAGTGGAGAAGTGAACTGTTTTCCACCAACAGATCATTGTTAAGACTGGCTTAAAAAGCCCACAATTTATGAATGTGCATCTATCAAAGCACACAACATTTTCTTGTCATTTATAGCACTTGGCTAAATCAAATTAAATGAAAAGATTTACAATAGATCAATTGATGTTATATGTTTGAACTCTTTGTTTACTAATAGCCATTACATTTCTAGAAGTTACAATTCAACTAAACCAGAGCAACTGCCTCCTGCAGTTCATTAAATTTGATCATAGATCTTAATGAGTTATTATTTAGCTAATCTATGATTGCATCTGAAAATGCAAAAAATTAAAGTCAGTCAACAATCAAATGTCACAAAGGTTTAGGCTATGATTGTAAGTTTTACTAACTTTTTCCTACTTTTTAATTAATGAATTAGTAAATATTAAGATAAATGAACAGTTCAGTATTAAGATGAATGTACAGGTCAATATTGAGATGAACAAACATATTAATATTTATCAAAATACTACTTTTATATTGGAGAAAACTAGTTCCTCTTGGACAATAAATGTTTCCACATAGCTACCATTTGTGCCCAGGGTTTCCTATGAAGTCACACCCTTGTAAATGCATCAGCATTATCAGAGTTGCCAGTGCTTATAACTTCTCTACCTAGTGACACACTTGTAACTGTGTCACCAACACCTGTACCAAAGACTCATTTGAGTAGTGCATCTGGATTGTTCTTACAGTAAGGTTGATACATCCCATATTGCTCATCTTCCAGGGTAATACATATGAGAGAATTGAGCCCTCATTTTACAATACCTCTAGGAAAAATTACTCTTAAATAGTTCACCAGAATTAATAAATAATTAGCATTTATTCTCACCTTCATTATTTGGTATAATTTTAATTTAATATTATTTTTAACAAAAATTGTAGAACTCTAATGCCTTTAAACTAAATATTCAAGTATCTAAGGAACGGCAGATGCATTATGATCAAAGGTTGACCGAAATCTTCAACTTACAATAAAAATATTTTTACAAGAAAATTAGGTTGCAAAAATTATAGCAAGAAAGCAAACCAGAGAGGCAATATTTTAATTGAATTTGGGTTTAAATTCAGAAATTAGAAGAATTTGAGAAACACGTTAGAACACCTGAACGTGGTCGCAACCATATTTACCAGGCGTGCCATCAAGGCCTCAACTACACGACATAGAGCCTGAATCAGAATGGATGACACTGACTCAGTGAAGCTTGACACTCGACTCTTCTATCAAAATCTTCACAAATGCGATTTCAGTTGGAAAAGTATCACGCATACATGTACGTCGACATCGTTACATTATGATACATGACTAAATGAAAAGTGGCTGCTGTAATTACCATCACGCTCCTAAAATCAATCGATGGAATCCACATCGAGCTGAACTTACAGTTATGACGACGAAACATCAGACCTAAAGTGCGGATTAGATCTACAAACAACCCACATATTGCGACCCGCAATGTCTGAAAGTAATCATCTGTGGTGGTGCGTGTATTGTACACGTTTCACAAAAAGTTATATAAACACTGTTTTCAGAATATTTAAGCAAAAATTTGAATTAATTTTTCAGCTATATGTTGATCAAAAACGATCTTACAAGCTTTGCAAAGAATAGGGGCAAGTTTGAGCGCTGGGTTCAAGACGGTCACAGTAGTCTAGTTAATAACGATTTGGTTAAGTGGCCAGATCCCTAGTTTCGAGGGTTTGCTCCTACACATGCCCCTTAACACGTTGTATCCGATTGCCTGATTGGTGTAAAACTTCACTTTGTACGCATAGTCATTAGAAGGATCTGAAAAAATTACAGAACCTAACCTAAGTGGTACACATACGTACCACTTCGGAGTCAACATGTTAAATCGCCTTTGGGGGTCATGGGCCATTAAAGGTTGAGACACTGATTTACACGCTGCACCATCATTTATCATGCTTGTGACGCAGGATGCCAGAAACATCAACTGATTCGCTATTTACTCAAACTACCAGCTCATACGTATGTGTCCCGAAGAGTCTATCTCAAGTCACAACACAGGACACTGGAAGCCTTAAAATTAGTCTTAACATCTTGACACCAAGAATGAAAAAACAATGCTCATGTTTATCATACTTGATTGGGGAAAAAGTTTATTTTGATAAATGACGTATTTCCAGTTATATTTCAAACTCATGAGTAGATTCATTAAGATATTCATTACACTAACAGCAGCCACCGTGGTCCAGTGGTCTGCGGCCCGTGTTCTGTATCGGGTCTCTGCTTCATGTAGAAAGACCGAAGGGTTCGAACCCGGCCATGGACACGAGCTGTTTCTCGTTTCACGCCGTGAGCTCGCACTTATCGGTAAGCCCTCAACTCCCCGCCCATGGACACATCCCAGGATCGTCGCATGGAGCTCACCATCACCCTTACTCTTAGAATGTCAACCTTAAGAATTTGAAAAACCAATGTACTAATGTCTATGTACTGTGTACTCGATTGGAAATAAAGATTTTTATTTGAGTCCTACAATATTAGAATAACGAATGCACAAATGCGGTATACATATATAAAGTGCATAAACATGCAAACACGTGGTTTTTTTTGAACATCCGACTAATTGGATATTAGTTGGAATCAAAGTTAGAAATAGTTTGAGTGTAAGGAGAGTTTTGTTAACCCCACGAGTTTAGTTTAGAGAAAAGTTTCAAGCCAACTTTGAAAACAAAACTGTTTCATCCTACACAAATTTTAAAAACGGTCAGCAGTTTATTTTCATTCTACACGTCCATCGCCTGCCAACGTCTCTCGCAACTATTTAACTCCCATCATTTCTCACTGGCTTTAGAATTCACTGGTGTATCATTACTGGGTAATCTTAGTTTGGGCTCATGGTCATCGTCCAGAGGCATAACGATTGTCACTAGTTTTACCAAATGCTTCCAAATCTTGCCCTGAAAACTACATATGCCAATCCCTCCCATCTTGCATTTCCGTGAGTCGATCGTTAGGATTCAGTAATGCGTGTACTTCTATGTAAATAACCAAATAATTCATTACGTAATGTAAAAATGAAACTTGCGACGGGCGATGAGTAACCCTTACACTAGCTAGTTTTGTGTACTTCTACATGAACACCGATCGAAGAGTCTTACAATGCTTTAAAATCAAACATTTCCCTCATTTATGAATAAATTTTAAGCCAGCAGCTATGGTAACTACCGAGCTCAAGCTCATACAGAACTTCAAGGCATGAAAAAACTGAAAATCTCCAATAAGACGAAGCATAAAATGATTAACTTTGTGTATTATGATAAAATTTGCAGATGCTTACTTTACTCAATCGAGGTACTTGAACCTTCAGTAAGAGAATATTTCTGCGTTTAACGCACACGCTACTTAAGACGCCTCAAGTTATTAAAATAAGAGGGACTGGACAACAGGTTTCACATTCATAGACGCTGTTGGATCATTGAGTTAACAGCCGTATCATATTTTCTACGATCAGCACTCAGCAGAGCTGAAAGATTTGAAGTTGCTCACTCGCATACAGTCAGCTATAATAAATATAAAGCTATAGCTTATATATATATATATAAAGAGTGAATATAAATATAGAGAGTGAATATCAGCTATATAAATATATAAAGAGTGAAGAACGTGTAATTTGTACGAAACAAAACGATATAAACTCATAATATGCATAACCTTCGAAAAAGAACATTCTTCGTTTCTCCCACTATTTCGCTCATTAAACAAGCAAATGCTCCTAATTGTTTAACCGCACAAATTACGTCATAGGATACCTTACGCCTGCTTGAGGGTGTGACCAGAAAGGAATAAAACGGCGTCCTAACAAATCACTTGTCCTAACAAATGACTACGATCGTTTTAATTAACGCCCACAACTGTCCATGCCTCCTCTTTGTCAGCTATAACCCTAGACCTGAATATCGAAATAAGGAAATAAAGAGACGTTTCAGGAATCCATATTTATTTGAATATCCCTTGAAGATTACATTTTAAATTTAAATCTTTACTGCTAACTACAAATAATGCTAAACGATGACTGCCACCTCCTGCAATTCCGTTTGTAGAGTAAATCTAAAGCGAAGATTAGTGCAAGCGAAAAGTACACACAAGTGATAAGGCGAACACACTGTTCACATTAACTAGCTTTTTGTTTGTTTACAGCTTACACAAATAAACCAGTTAGTTCAGACAATAAAAAAATTGTGATTAATTTCTGAACTCTTTGGAAACACCTGGAAATTATCCGTCCAACATATAACTGGACCCACAGAAAACGGATGTGTTTTCGATGTAACTTACTCAAATTTCTATCCCTCAATGAATGAAGCTTTACGCTAAATTCTTCCCAATTGAAATACACAAAAAAAATTTAATCTTCACAAATAAAAAGGTGAAACTTAAGAACGGTAAAACAATACTGAATCATGTTCTGTCCAGGAAACATTTACACCGGATTATGTTTACCAAATAAAGTTTTATAATGAAAAAGTTTGCGCCATAACTAACCAGAAAGAACATTTTGTTCGTCATATCTAATCAAATAAAATTGCATTGGAGTGATAATGGCATGTCATCTACTCGTCATAGGATGTAAAAGACATAAGATGCTGCAATAAAACTCACCTGTACAGCCAAGTCGAATACTTGACACCACAGAGCAGCAGCCGACCTGAAAATGAAATATACCTGACATTTCATTAGAAGCTACAATATGCATACACAAGTACAACGCAAACTATTTCCTGTACCAATAATATATAATTCTACATCGCTCAAGTATTTCCTAATAAAGAAGCGCAATCTCAGTAATTATAATAATTATAGAGCAAATGGACAGAGTTAGGTAGGCTTACACAGAAGGTGAATCCATGCTTCCGAAATAATTATTACGAAGCTTGACACAATGCGACAGTTACAGACGTACGTTTACATGTAGACTCAATGCCGCACCTAACTCGTCTAAAATACTGGGTCACCAAGAAGAGAATACGAATGTTGATTTTTTACTGTTAGTACATACATATTTATGTAGGAGCAAAATAGTTTTAAATACTTCATCTCGAGCAGCATATAAACCCGTTTAAATAAGAAGCACCTTGTAGTCCCCTCTCCTACTTATAAATGGTAATGCAGGAATTTCTATGTGCCAAAAAATTTAAAAATGAAATTAGTATAAACGTTCGTGAAACGAGTATAAATGTTCGTGAAATGAGTATAAATGTTGATGACATGGGAATATTTCATACAACATATGCAGAAAAATGACTAAAAAGGAAAATGAACGGTTGTATCCTACAAATAAGTAGCTACATGGTATAAATAATTAAACGGAACTCTACGAAACCATTGAAGAGCATCTGAGCGTAACAAACACCTACTGAGCACGACTGCTCTGGTCTAAGAAGCAAACTTCTGTGGACTACTACTCATATTTTACAGTGGAACAAGTAATCGTCTGCAACCAAGAGCGATAAGCGTCGTACAGACCAAGTCAACTCAAAAATACATAGCATTCAGTACAGCAAAACAAACGTTGACTAAATATTTTATAACAATTATTCTTCAAGATATTGACATTCGCTTAAAACTAGTCAAAACTACAACTCGGCAACATAAGAGACTGGCGACAGCCATCCATATTTTAAAACTTCTTTATGATAAGAAATATTTCACGTTTAATAGCACACTCACAGCTTCAGTTGAATTACTGCAGCTCGTGAACACCTGGCCCCTCCAGCCTCCTACTCGCTCACTGCCAACAGGATCCAAAATTCTGCCCACACAGTAACAAATAAATTCACAAGAACGGCAAACTGCACAATCGTGTTAAACTTTTATTTTTTCAGCAAAATAAAATGACATTCATCTGCATCAGTCCACGTAGGTTGGTCATCATCAAGTAAACACTGAACGAATCAAGAACTTTTGGTAACAAAAATAAACATGAGTAACAACTTTGTTCAGTGTCTTAACAAGCATTAAAGAATACCAAAAAATTATCTTCATGCATTATATCCACGTCGAGTCTACTTTATCGATTATTTACAGCTGTCACACTTTTTTATACAAAGCTAAAAACAAATCATGTCTCGCATTCACTGCTGCACGACGGAAATGAAACAAATCAGCTACAAAGCCAAAAATTACAATAACAAACTTGCCAGTCAGATTGGATCAAATCAGTTTTACACATGAACATTCATCAAAATCAGTCAACGTTCATCAGAGCAATCTCATCACAACTAATTAATTATTACCGCTATTGGAAAATTATTTACATTTTTAAAAAATTAAAAAACATTAAGCGGAATGCTGTGAAACAAAACTATTCAACATGAAAATCAGTGCTTTCCTATTAGAACTCACACTTCAACCTTCTATTTGATTACCAGAGACTAACTATTGAGCAAAAACATTAACAAATTCACTAGTGAACACTGATTCACGTGATCAGTACAACACTGACGACTCACTTACCACAAGCCAGTGAAGCAGCCCAGATGGAGCGAGGAGAAACGCTGACTGTCTGCACGGGATGACAACCATTTTAAATAGTGTACATCAAAATCAAACGGCAACAACGTATAAAAATATCAGTTACAGATTTGGTAATCATGGTGATCATAGACCAGCACTCTGTTAGTATCATCATGTGATAATATCAAGACAAAATTGTAAGGTAATATATAACAGTTGCTCACCAAAGACAAAAGAATGTGTAGAGCTAATGGCAGGACGACGCGCAATCTGAAAATAAATAAAGCATTTTTCAGTATGGACAACTTTTCTGGGCTCGACAACAGCTAACGCATTTGGTTCAGACGAAGTTTGTCCACAGGGTTGTTGAGACAGGGATAACTATTATTCATCATAGAAAGTATCCAATAAACCATCACAAAAGTTTGTCGGTAGGCATGAACGCTGTACCCACATTATAAATGAAATTATATCGTACAACTGGTTGTATTTTCAGGAAGTAAATCAGGCTAGTATCACAAATCAATTTTAATGATTAAAATATCTTGGAACATCAAACTATTCCCTGCACAAGAGACGTCTTTCGAACATTCCAAATGAACAACATTCCATGAGCAGAAAGCAAGAAACATTACTTACCAGTTCACAGGGCTTGTGTTTTCGTAAACATAGAAGTAATTTTTTTGCAATCGTACGAGTTCCTGAAAGTACAAACAAAATTAATAACAGGGTTCCAATAGTATACAAAAAATACTATTAAAGCTTAAAAATCATCCAGGCAAGAGAGTATCAGCATCGTTATAAGATTTTTGTAAACCCATTGGTTATAATCATGTGAAGTCAACAGCTGTGAGGCTAAATCTGTGAGCTTAACGCTGTTAAATTTCAGCGGTTTCAATAACTGCAGCTTGCACTCAGACTCACCTTTACACAGCAGCAGACAATGAACCAAGACGAGTTGCGGTGCTTAGGGGACAGTGAACACATCAGTTCGTAAAATTGATGGCAAAAATTTGAAAGTTCTGTAAAAGATAAGAGCAAATTTCGATAGTTAAATATTACATATTCAAAAGAAATTCGCTCTTTCCCCACATGATTAGTGTAAACCCAGTGAATTTTACAGCATCTATTACTTATTCTACGAAGCTATTGCGTTGTCTTCATGGAACGAATGTGCCCCCAGCTTCAGTATATAAATTTAGCTCATCCCACCCGACCAGGTCGCAACAGAACACACGATTTTTTCTCCGCTCATTCAGCAGCTGAACGAAACTAAATTCCACGATATTCTTTTCCAACTCTTCCAAGCAGGAATAGAAATATATAGATTTTACTTAGCTCAGGTTGTTCCCACTCAACTTGTAAGAGCAATGTACGCAGTTATTAGGTATATCTACAAAACCCTTAATAAATTCTCTTAACAACAGGCGTCACGTACTCGTGATAAATTTGTTGGCTGAGGTTCCCAGACCACTTCAGTGAAGGGATCCTATCACTCAGCACCAGAAGCTGCCGCAGCGTCCGCCGCTCCAGCACGGAGAGAACGGACGCCACAAGCGAACTCCTTTGCTCTCCCACCGCCGTAACACCACCGCAACTTGGCGCGGTCGCTGACTAGGTAGTGGACAAACTCTTCCCAAAGACAATACAATACAATCGTGAGAACATGTGATGAAATTTTATGCTCATTTCAGAATAACAATATTCATTGCACTCATTTGTTGAGACACAGCTTAGTAGAAATAGAATACAGACCCTCTTATGCCAAATACCTTAAATTAAAGGAATGTATGCACCCTCATCATTATCCAAAAAAGTAATATCCAGATCATGACTCGGATGCCCGAGACACGAGTCCCTCACTCTACCACCGTGTGAACACGCCCGCCCGCTACTGCGGACCGCGATGCCTGCACGGTGGCGGGATCACATACACCAATATAACCTTCAAATACAGACACTTGTAACGAGCCATAAACAGTTGGTGTTTGTCGGTCGATTTATTAAAGCATTTGAATGCCACACTTGTCCAACATACGCAAGATAACATTCTGTTACTGATAATTCCCATCCAAGGTAAAGGAAGAATATATGCAAGTAACTGTAGGCTCTCGTACTACGACCGTCCCTGTGCGGGGGGTCGACTCTCGAGGCGCTTTACTCTGTCATTGTCGTAGCTCGACAACAGTGAACACTGCAGCGGTACCTCGACAATGACTATTGCAGTAAATATTAATACCTTTATATAAACGTACATCTCAACTTCAGAAGATTTTCTTAGTGACTGTATTTTTTATGCACACTAGATACGTAATGAAAATATCTTAAATATTCATTAATTTACACGAACAGAAAGACGTTCGTTACTTGCAAGCATCAGTAATGATGATCCTAGCAAGGGAAGAAAATGAGACAAATAAGATGGAGCTTGAGCAGAGAACGTATTACTTACCGTATTAAATACATCGCTGCGACGACGCAGTTATCAGCAGCAGTCCTGCAAACAGAATGTGAAAACATGTGTTACACTTTGTGAAGGAATGTCATACAATGAGTGCTTCATCTAAGCGTCATACAGGCAAGAGAGTCTCAGCATCGTTGTAAGATTCTAATGAACCCATGGTTTATAATCATGGGAAGTATAGTATGAACAGTAGTGACTACGTGAAACTCCAACTACGGGGAAACTTCCCTAAAAACCACTAGGTGAAGATGTTACTAAAAAAACAATACAATGTTTGGGGCTAAATTTTTAACTGAAATTTTCGACTAAAATTTAACTAGTTGAATGACTACACTACCTTAAAAATATCGCACTTTGATAATTCAGAACACGCATTATTAGACATACGAAAAATTCACTGGCAACATACTGGTCTCTTGAGTAGAGCTCGTTTTGAATACTATATGGTAATCAATTCAAGTTTTTGAAAAAAAAAAACAAATTACAAGTCTACTTTCAGTCAGCAATAATTATGTAAAGTTAGCTAACTGAGGCAGATTCACAAACATTCTTTAAGCCTAGCAGATAGCATGTCCCTGTGATTATCACAAAATTTACGAGTTGTTTGAAAAAACGGGCACTTACCAGTGAAAAAATATATAATTTCAGGATCATTGGAGCTATATTTGTTGCCTTCAAGGGTCAAGGTTTTAAATCCATTATTGTTGAAATCTCTTCAGGAATAAAGAGAAGTTGACAGTGCCGCCTAAGTTTACCAAAAACCTGAAAAGAAGAAATAAATATTGAGAGAATGAAATACATTCGTTGACGTTTCCATCATTATATTCCAGGTTTCACAAATAATCTTTCTATAGAAAAGTAATTGAAAAAATTATGTGAACAGCTAGCGTCTTCACGGTATTCAAAGTATTTACTATTTAAAGTCACCCAACAATAGAAAAACCAAAGAAAGTACGGATATAGAGGAAAAATACTAGGTAAAAGTTCTACATAAAAATATTACTCGTCAAGGTTACTGATAAATTCTGCTCAGTAATATTAAACGGCGACGAACTCGTGGAACCAATGCTGACATGACCTTATAACGAAAAGAAAGTTCTGTAGCAGCACCGGACATTGCGTTACACGCAACACCCGACGTTGGCGTTGCTTTTTGGCAAAAGTGGAGCGCTGATCAAGCAGATAGCGCAGGGTAATTGCCATACTAATTTATATACTTAATTCAAGGTAGTCGGTATATAATAAGAACTCTTATTCTTTAATTAAGCACTGAGCCGTTCACGCCTGACTCCACGCCATGGTATATCTTAGTACTATAAACATTTAAATATTAATAACAACTAATTATTCGAATATGTAAGAACAGTACATTTAAAGTACTTCGGTGTTAAAATATACTGTCAGTTGAGTCGTATCTTCCCCATGAACACGATTTTCCTCTACACGCAATAGGAGTAAGTTTTGTACGGAATATATTGCCAAGAAATAACCTATAAGCATCTATGGACGTGTAGCAGCCCTGCCTGAACCGCCACAACAGCAGGATACTGCAGAGGCTGCCACTTTGCTCTAGGCAACAGGTGGGCAGCAAGCCCTGGGACTTGAGCATGGAAGATGTTGCCGGATTAACAGTAGAATATCATGGGTAAAACAGGTTCAAATTGTACAACATAATCCAGCATAAACACAGAAGAGGTGAATCATATAGAGTTTCTATCCTTGAGTCTTTGTATCCGATGCACGCGCTCACTTAGAAGACGGTTGCAGGAGATACATAGTCGTACTTCCTGTTCACAACAAGCGTTCTGTAAACACGGTAGAATAAATAAAAGCAGTTGTGGAGTTAGCGACAACCACTCAACAAAACTCTGTTTCGCTCATTTTCATCTAGAAACTCGCTGAACACATGCCTTGTCTGAGAAAGAGTTTACGTTAATTTGAACTGCTCTGAAGTGCGTCAAACACGTGATGAGATAAAACTAAAACATAGAAGAGAGCAAGATAGCTAGGGAGAAAAAATGTTCTTTCTAAAAGCAAGTAACGAAATTTCATTTTTGATCAGTAATTTCCTACACTATGCTCAAAGAAAGACTTTCATTCGGAATTCATAACCCTCTCTTTCTAAGAAAAACACAAAGCTTCCCGTGCAATAATATTAAACGAATGCTAGTTTAGCTACATATTAGTGAAGATCGGCTGAAACTGTGTGCATACAATTAGGAAACTTCCACGAACGAACAAATGTGTGCACCCTCATCATAATCCAGAAAAGTAATATCCAGATCATGACTCGGATGCCCGAGACACGAGTCCCTCACTCTACCACCGTGTGAACACGCCCGCCCGCTACTGCGGACCGCGATGCCTGCACGGTGGCGGGATCACATGTACCAATATAACCTTCAAATACAGACACTTGTAACGAGCCATAAACAGTTGGTGTTTGTCGGTTGACTTATTAAAGCATTTGAATGCCACACTTGTCCAACATACGCAAGATAACATTCTGTTACTGATAATTCCCATCCAAGGTAAAGGAAGAAAATATGCAAGTAACTGTAGGCTCTCGTACTACGACCGTCCCTGTGCGGGGGGTCGACTCTCGAGGCGCTTTACTCTGTCATTGTCGTAGCTCGACAACAGTGAACACTGCAGCGGTACCTCGACAATGAATGTAGGCCTTGTTCAAATATATTTTTCATTTTAGGTCATTATTGACCTCATAAACTTGTGTCACAATAAAAGGACCTTAACTTTGGAAATTTCAAAGAGGATACTAACACGAGTGTAGCTGGACATCCAAAGAAGAGGTTCTCATCCTTGTATGATCAGAAGTCTTATTAGTTAGCCATAGGATAAGTTGCAAAATACTTGCTTTTGAGATACCAAGTAAAAACCATGGCTGATAGCAAAAATATAAAAGATATAGATTCTGGACTTGTATGAACAAACTGTTTATGCTTGAGCTCAACATTTTGCTTTTCAATCACTAGACAATAAGAGAAAAGTAATTCAAAAGGCCAATAAAATTACCATGAAGCAATAATAAAATAACGATCCATTACACACCTGTTCCAAGTAGTACATATTCATGCCCCTCTTGGCACCTGTAACAAAGATACAAGTATATTAGTCACACAAGTGAAATGTTGACTCCATACTTCAGTTAAAAAATATTCCATCAGCATATTAGAAAATAATCAAAACCTTAGTTCATAAGAGGTATCAGAAAACGTCATGAGTGATTTTTAAAATGAAGCAGAGTACATGAAGACTTGCATTACTGAAATAGAAAGCTATACGCACTTTGAATAAACGGAACAAAGACGAGAAACGAATTTCAACATTGCGTCGCAGGTGCAGAAGATCACAAAATGGCCTTTAGTATACGTCCAGTTAACATGGCCGATTGTGCAAAGTTGCCAGTGACGTCCCATTTAAACGCCGTCCTCTGAATCTGAACACCCCGTGAAAATATAAACATCAATTAGAGCCATCGTTCCTACGTACAATTACTTTCAAAATCCTGGACTTATAATGTGCAACAATACAAATTCAAATCTTCAAACGCAAATCTGAAGACCTTTATACTGTCGTAAATTATTCTAGGCAACTAGAGTGCTACGTGTGTAACAAATACACGCGAGCTTGGTTGGATGCCAAAAATTCAGCCGTGCTATTCAACTTCCACTTCGACCAGCCAAATATTTCCCTGTGGCAGTTGTTCAAGCAGCGTATTACCGAGATTTAGACCAAATTATTATTTTCATCATTACATTCCTGATTTGACTACTGCAGTCAAAATTTGAGCAGTCTCAGGAGAAGGGCATACCTCGCTTGATATTGGGGCTCATCATTTAAGAATGTGCAAAGCAACAAGACAGAAATACGAGATCTGGTAATCTGAAAGCACTTTGTATCGGAAATGTAGCCTAACTGGTCTCGCAGAGACCAGCTAGTCCTTTGATCTTGGCAAATGCGGAGCACACGTTCATGGAACGCACGCAGGGTTATTGCCAACAATGTATCTAAAAAATAATGAATATTAAATATCGTGGGACTTTATATTTTCTAGGTTAAACCTCGGCAGTCATAATATTATAGAAGCAATCTCAGTAGTAACGCTCGGTACTATAGGACCATGAATTTCGCGACCTAACATTCAAAAACAGGAGGTAACAGTTGTGAGTCGAGTGTTATCACAGGTAGCCGAATGTCACGGCACATTCGGGTGCGAGGAGCACCTGGGGCTTTGGGGTTGCAGCTACCCACCCATTCATGGGACCAGTAATGTACTGAAAAATCAATGACCACTTAACATCGTGCAATAATTCAACATGTCTATGACTGATATACTTGAGAAATTTACTGCGCTACAACGACCCACATCAATGGATGTGCGGGTGTGACGTCTATTCACTACCAAATAGGGAGAGTTCCCATCCTAAGAAACATCAAAATGTTCAGTCTGATGTAGTTGCTCACCGGTGTGGTTTAATCAATCAAAATGATAGGAGGATCGGAATGCGAAATGTTCATACGACGACAGTAACAGAACTTCTCTTGTTAACATTACACGCATGGGGAATGGTCTGTCGGATATAAAACTGTGCAGTTGTAGTATTGAAGAAATTAAACAGAATTATAATATTTTATTGGTTTTCCTGTGTGCGATGCTGTTTGGCAGTAAAATGGGTTAGTTAAATAAAACAAGCAGAAGTTGATAACGTAAAAGTCACCAGAAGTAAGAAATGCCTTAAAAATCTGTTGGCTGAGGTTCCCAGACCACTTCAGTGAAGGGATCCTATCACTCAGCACCAGAAGCTGCCGCAGCGTCCGCCGCTCCAGCACGGAGACAACGGACGCCACAAGCGAACTCCTTTGCTCTCCCACCGCCGCAACACCACCGCAACTTGGCGCGGTCGCTGACTAGGTAGTGGACAAACTCTTCCCAAAGACAATACAATACAATCGTGAGAACATAGGAAGAATTTTTAAGGTCATTTCAGAATAACAATATTCATTGAACTCATTTGTTGAGACACAGCTTAATAGAAATAGAATACAGACCCTCTTATGCAAAATCCCTTAAATTAAAGGAATGTATGCACCCTCATCATAATCCAGAAAAGTAATATCCAGATCATGACTCGGATGCCCGAGACACGAGTCCCTCACTCTACCACCGTGTGAACACGCCCGCCCGCTACTGCGGACCGCGATGCCTGCACCGTGGCTGAACTACATTCACCTTATCAAAATACTTATTATCAAGGAGGAAAATATTGATTTGCCTGATGGCCTACAATTTTTTTTCAAACCCCAAGTTTTAATTTTCTGCTACGCTTTGATTAACTTCGCTGTTCTTTACAATTAGAACTTAGAATTTTCAGTGTGAATAATTCATTTACTTTGAACTGTTATTTTCATTAAATAAGCATAAAAAATTGACTTCACTCCATACCTATCTCGATAGAGTTGTTTGCCGGAGCAGTCTGCATATCATCTGCAATAACGAAATAAATATCACAAGCTGCAACTAAACACGAAAACTTCTATCACATTATTATTTTTTCAGGTTAACATAGTATAATCAAAACCGTCGTTCATAAGAGGTATCAGAAAAGCATCATGTAAAAGCAGTCGCAACAGAGGGCAAACATTATAATTATGGAGAGATTCTCACTTAAACTAAACTTCGAAGCCATATTTAATGCTTTATCATTGGGTCAATTATTTTTTATCGCATTGACATTTCGTATTAATGCTGATCAAAACTATTATTTTAAATATTTAACCCTTCGACATCAGGACTATAATACAAGTTCCAATCTCCAGCCCGCAATAATTTAATGATTTTGAAAACTTAAAATAGTTTGATCACTGTTATTCAAACCTATGATTTTGGTAAAATTTGACCCTTCATATAAACTACTAGGTGCGATTACAATAAAATAAAGAATAATTTATAGTCAAAATTCACATTTTGAAGGAAGAATCGAAAATGTACTCACCAGTCACGAAAATGATGAAGTTTTTGATTATGGAAATCATTGTAATGTACGGCAGTTGAAAACGCCTTTGTTTCCACCATATCCTGAAACAAGAGAAAGAAGCTAGTGAATGGGCGAATTCAAAACTCTTTACGAAAGTCGTCCCAAGATTGAGATCAGCAGCTTTTCCAGGATCCTTGTCCATCATATAGCCGTTTTTACTACTCTTAAGTAATAATCATCAAACAACCGCAAGCTATTAAACAATATGATCAAGGGAGAAAATATGAAACAAATTCTAAATCTCCAAAAAATCGCATTTCCTTGTCATATTAAATTAAATCGCATTTAAATTAAATCGCATTTCCTTGTCATATTGTGGCTAACTCGAACCAACGCTGACATGACCTCACAATGAAAAGAAAGTTCTGTAGCAGCACCGGACATTGCGTTACACGCAACACCCGACGTTGGCGTTGCTTTTCGGCAAAAGTGGAGCGCTGATCAAGCAGATAGCGCAGGGTAATTGCCATACTAATTTATATACTTAATTCAAGGTAGTCGGTATATAATAAGAACTCTTTATTCTTTAATCAAGCACTGAGCCGTTCACGCCTGACTCCACGCCATGGTATATCTTAGTACTATAAACATTTAAATATTAATAACAACTAATTATTCGAATATGCAAGAACAGTACATTTAAAGTACTTCGGTGTTAAAATATACTGTCAGTTGAGTCGTATCTTCCCCATGAACACGATTTTCCTCTACACGCAATAGGAGTAAGCTTTGTACGGAATATATTGCCAAGAAATAACCTATAAGCATCTATGGACGTGTAGCAGCCCTGCCTGAACCGCCACAACAGCAGGATACAGCAGAGGCTGCCACTTTGCTCTAGGCAACAGGTGGGCAGCAAGCCCTGGGACTTGAGCATGGAAGATGTTGCCGGATTAACAGTAGAATATCATGAGTAAAACAGGTTCAAATTGTACAACGTAATCCAGCATAAACAGAGAAGAGGTGAATCATATAGTTTCTATCCTTGAGTCTTTGTATCCGATACACGCGTTCACTTAGAAGACGGTTGCAGGAGATACATAGTCGTACTTCCTGTTCACAACAAGCTTTCTGTAAACACAGTAGAATAAATAAAAGCAGTTGTGGAGTTAGCGACAACCAGTCAACAAAAGACTCTGTTTCGCTCATTTTCATCTAGAAACTCGCTGAACACATGCCGTGTCTGAGAAAGAGTTTACGTTAATTTGAACTGCTCTGAAGTGCGTCAAACACGTGATGAGATAAAACTAAAACATAGACCGGAGCAAGATAGCTAGAGAAAAAAAAGTTCTTCCTAAAAGCAAGTAACGAAATTTCATTTTTGATCAGTAATTTCCTACACTACGCTCAAAGAAAGACTTTCATTCGGAATTCATAACCTTTTTTCTAAAAAAAAAACACAGCTTCCCGTGCAATAATATTAAACGAATGCTAGTTTAGCTACATATTAGTGAAGATCGGCCGAAACTGTGTGCATACAATTAGGAAACTTCCACGAACAAATGTGTGCACCCTCATCATAATCTAAAAAAGTAATATCCAGATCATGACTCGGATGCCCGAGACACGAGTCCCTCACTCTACCACCGTGTGAACACGCCCGCCCACTACTGCGGACCGCGATGCCTGCACGGTGGCTGAACTACATTCACCTTATCAAAATACTTGTTATCAAGGAGGAAAATATTGATTTGTCTGATGGCCAACAATGTTTTTCAAACGCCAAGTTTTAATTTTCTGCTACGCCTTGATTAACTTCGCTGTTCTTTACAATCAGAATTTAGAAGTTTCAGTGTGAATAATTCATTTACTTGTAACTGTTGTTTTCATCGAATAAGCATAAAAAATTGACTTCACTCCATACCTTTCTCGATGGAGTTGCCATCGAGTAATTGTCATACTAATTTATATACTTAATTCAAGGTAGTCGGTATATAATAAGAACTCTTATTCTTCAATCAAGCACTGAGCCGTTCACGCCTGACTCCACGCCATGGTATATCTTAGAACTATAAACATTTAAACATTAATAAGAACTAATTATTCGAATATGTAAGAACAGTACATTTAAAGTACTTCGGTGTTAAAATATACTGTCAGTTGAGTCATATCTTCTCCATGAACACGATTTTCCTCTACACGCAATAGGAGTAAGCTTTGTACGGAATATATTGCCAAGAAATAACCTATAAGCATCTATGGACGTGTAGCAGCCCTGCCTGAACCGCCACAACAGCAGGATACTGCAGATGCTGCCACTTTGCTCTAGGCAACAGGTGGGCAGCAAGCCCTGGGACTTGTGCATGGAAGATGTTGCCGAATGTCGTGAGTAAAACTAAAACAAATTCAAATTATGTAACTTAATCCAGCATAAACACAGAAGAGGTGAATCATAGACAGTATCTATCATCGAGTCTTTGTATCCGATGCACGTGACCACTTAGAAGACTAGTGGACGATTGGCTTAAGTATATACATGACAAAACTAACAGCGATGCAACGATTAAACGATTCGTTCAAATTTTACCAAAACAAAGCAAATACAATAATTCTTTGTTAGACGTCAATGATTCTTCACTGTTTCACTAAAAAAGTACGAATAACTGACCTTGACATTACACACAATATCGATACCCTTATCTAACAGACGCAAAATTACAAATAAAGGTAGTATATTGCAACTTTCTAAACGATGCTGATACTTCGTTCCCTTTATGCAAACAAGTAACAATAGAAATCCACCAGTAGTGTACAAGAGAGCAGGACGTTCAAGCGAAGGAAACTACAATACATAATTTGTTGTATTCAAGATACAGCTCACAGCTATGAAGGTGTCGAGGAGTTAGCGACCACCAGTTGCTAACAAAAGGAGGTCTCTTGTCTCCTGCTTTCATCTAGCAACACACTGAACACAGACCGTCACAGGCCGTGTATGAGGAAGGTTGCTGCTAACTTCAACTGTTTTCAGTGCAGCAATCACACGTTGTGATTACGTACAAAGAATTTAATGCCCAAAAGATGAAGGTAGGCACAGTGAGATATTTCTCCAAAATTAGGGAACGAGATTTCTCTTTCGATGAGCACGAATTTCATAGATTATTCGAAGCGAAAAGAGCCTTTTCCCTTCCATTTATCCCCTTTCTTCCGTCATTGACCTTTCTTTCTATAAGAGACACACGGCATAGTAAGTACTGTATCGTGTAACCGTACGATAGCACAACACGTTTGACAACTACAGAAAGAGTGAGCACAACCCGAGTTGACGGCTTTCACAAATACATGTTGGTCTCCTCGCAAGCACCTGGACACAGTTCCAGGCGAACACTTGGATGCCCGAGACACGAGTCCCTCACTCTACCACCGTGTGAACACGCCCGCCCGCTACTGCGGACCGCGATGCCTGCACGGTGGCGGGATCACATGTACCAATATAACCTTCAAATACAGACACTTGTAATGAGCCATAAACAGTTGGTGTTTGTCGGTCGACTTATTAAAGCATTTGAATGCCACACTTGTCCAACATACGCGAGATAACATTCTGTTACTGATAATTCCCATCCAAGGTAAAGGAAGAAAATATGCAAGTAACTGTAGGCTCTCGTACTACGACCGTCCCTGTGCGGGGGGTCGACTCTCGAGGCGCTTTACTCTGTCATTGTCGTAGCTCGACAACAGTTAACACTGCAGCGGTACCTCGACAATGAGGAAACGATTTACTTAATGGTACTGAAACTATTTTAACATCCTCATGGAATGTTTCGAAATACACAAATCATTTCCAAACGCCACAATCATCAAATATCTTTTTCAAGAGGCAATTAAAGTTGTTGCAACTGAGTAAGGAACGAAGATGAAGAAATCTAGAAGAAATCTACTAATAGACAAACTTATAGTGTATAGGATGAGTATTAATACTTACTGCGACATGTAAATGTTCCATAAGCTTCGTCTCCGCGTAGCTGAAGGCTAGAAATAAATCATAGAAAGGTCTCAGTTTCTCCATTGCAAAAAGACGTAAATTTAAGACGCTGAAATTTCATACAGGCAAGAGAGTATCAACATCATTATCAGATTCTAATGAACCTATTATTTATAATCATATATGTATATATCGTTACATAAAGTTTTCTTGAACAACAGTTCCATCATAAATTAATTTCAAAATAATGAAATACATTGATATCATCGTAACAATAAGAACATAACTCAAATCGACTAAGGCTTATACTCACCAAGAAATAACCACAAGGGGTTCAAATTTTAACATGTTGCACCTTCTAACAGCCGTCTGCAGATGTGAAGAGTAATCTTCAAATTCTTGATTTCAGTTGAAAAATTGTGTCATCAATACCGAATTTCAGGGCGACGTTGGGAATTGCTGGTGAATTCAATGCTCCTGAAAACAAGATGAAAATGAGAAATGCACGCTGTCAATACTTCAAATGTTAAATTTAAATAACTTATTACTGAGCTGTTTTAGAATCATGAGCATCATTCAAGAGGTATCAAAGTTGATCATCATTTCGAGAAGATATATCCATCAAGCGTCTTCACCTGTCAATCATACAGCCCAAATTAAGTACAGGATGACGATAATTTATTATCTACTGAATGCAGGCAGTACTGAGGACTTTCTTCTCGCCAGTTTCGAAAATCCGCCCATCGTTTAAAAACAGTCGCCGTACAAATTCTAGGAGTGATTCATCTGCTTTGAAAATAAAGCTGATTACTGTTTCAAAGACTGCTTGATAGAAAGTGTGTCCTGACAGGTCAGGATATGTAATGAATATAAATAAACTGGAATTTATATTAGAGGAAAAAGGGACAGAGGGATACTCGTTAGCTGGCAATACAGAGACGCTGTGACGCCAGCGGTGTGCCGGCATAGCGGTTGTCTGTTCTCCCCATCATCGAAGCTACATGTAGCCCGTAGTCAGCATCGTTTTTAAAAAGTGTTAAGTCCACACCAAACCAAAAATATCACTGTTCGGGACTTAAGCGTGTCCCGTAGGATAAATGATGAGGTCGTTGGAAGGTGGCTTTATTGAATGCCGTGATCTGAGAACAAATCACAAATTAAGTTTACAGAACTAATTATTTAACCAAAAATTAAATACTTTGACATAGTACTGGCATCTGAAATGGCATACATGGTTGTCTTTTCAATGTGGAAAGCATCTAGATAACTGAAGGTGCAGGTATAAATAACTTGAGGTTTACCAACCTCAGTGTTAAAACATAACTGCTGCAATTCAGCATCACAAAAAGAATTAAAATATAAAAATTGTGTGAGGAACTTTCTTTCCAATGTTGGGTGGTGTGAAAACCTTTTATATCTACATTGAACACATTATATCTTGTGCATCACATTTAACTGCCTGCGTGTCTCTACACAAACGTAATTGCCTTGCAAACTTCTTACTCAAAAATATAGTAAACTACCATGATTGACATCAAAGCACGGGTATTGCTTATGGATGCTGCTGTAGAACAGCAATCATTTGTCTACAGTAGACACTGTTACACAGAAAAATCCTACACTTAGAGCACACTCGATTAAGAACACAAAATTGTCTAAGGAAACTTTTCTACCCAATGTAGAAAAATCATACACTTAAAAAACACACTGATGAGAGAACTTCCTGGCTCAATGAAATGCATATATACTGACACTCGTCAGTATCACACATAAATTCTACAGCTATACTTGTGCTAGAAAGCTGGTAATTGAGCATGAAGGACTAAACAGGAAAAGATAGCCATTGAGCCAGAAAGTTCTCTCATTAGTGTGTTTTTTAAGTGTATGATTTTTCTACATTGGGTAGAAAAGTTCCTTAGACAATTTTGTGTCCTTTGTTGAGTGTGCTTCAAGTGTAGGATTTTTTTATGAAACAGTGTCTAATGTAGACAAATGATTTCTGGTCTACAGCAGCATTCATAAGCAATACCCGTGCTTTGATATGTCAATCATGGTAGTTTACTATATTTTTGAGTAAGAAGTTTGCAAGGCAATTCCAGTTGTGTAGAGACACGCAGGCAGTTAAATGTGATGCACAAGATATAATGTGTTCAATGTAGGCATAAAAGGTTTTCACACCACCCAACATTGGAAAGAAATTTCCTCACAATTTTTGTATTTTAATTCTTTCTTTTGTGATGCTGAATTGCAGCAGTTATATGTTTTAACACTGAGGTTGGTAAACCTCAAGTTATTTATACCTGCACCTTCAGTTATCTAGATGCTTTCCACATTGAAAATACAACCATGTATGCCATTTCAGATGCCAGCACTATGTCAAAGTATTAATTTTAAGTTAAATAATTAGTTCTGTAAACTTAATTTGTTCTCAGATCACGGCATTCAATAAAGCCACCTTCCAACGACCTCATCATTTATCCTACGGGACACGCTTAAGTCCCGGACAAAGTGACTCGATATAAAAACTTTCTTGGTTGCATGTACTGTAGATAAGATACCAACATGATGGCTGATGATTTACCCGAGTTTTCACACATCAAGGAATAGAGAAGTACAAATGTCATGAAACTCTTATGTATGAAAAGCAGTTCAATTTTTCTGCAATACCTACACCACTTGACCAATTGGTACCAGATCCTGAATTGTAATATCAGCCTATTTTTTTATTTAGTTTACGATCGCAATCGGATCTTATCTCTTACAGAAATTCAACTGTACTCACAAATGCAATCTCCAGAAACTTCATGCAGCCACTCTGCAAATTCCTGGAACAAAATAAATAGCATGTATGAGTATTATCATAAAATAGAAGAACTCGGACGTGGTATCAGATCTTGTCATACAGGCA
>VCRD01001103.1:106141-116577 GCA_006783055.1 Trinorchestia longiramus
CAAAAATACTCAATTCCCCAAAATGTGACTACTCGACGTGAGTCAAAACCATTTTCAAAAAGTGTATCGATTTTAAACACAATACCTTTACGAAGACGTCTTATATATCTTGACGCGTGGTTCGCTGCATACAGTCATCCCGTGTACATGCTGTAATAGGTGCCTTCAATTCAACGTACCTGAGGACGAAGAGGTAATGATAAAAAACAGCGTAAAAATCTGTTACACAAAGATGTTACTAGCAAAATCAGATTTCATTTTTGAATCATTAAGTTCATTCAAGAGGTATCAAAGTTGATCATCATGTGAAATAGTTGTAAAATCTATTTCACATTTACTTCACGTAAACTCTAAAAAATAATAGAAGCTAACACAGCTATACGATACGGCTCAGGGGTCATGGATTTTTGCGCAAATCTCTGTTCATGATGAATACATCGTAATTAGTTTTCAACATGGAGTAAAAGCATTGCAACAGGTCACGAATAAGTACACAGGTACACAATTAACTCACTAGGTTGTACAAGTAAAACTTCGTTTCTGTTCTAGGTTGGATGAACAGCTTGTTCTCCTCAGTTCCAGCAAAAACTCTGCGACATTAAGCTGATGCGCCTTTCCAAAGATCCCCATTGCATTCAACCTGGAAAGAACAAAGATTTTATTTATGTGCAAAAATATATGACCACACATGGTACGCAATTACATCCGTAATCCAAAGTTTCAATGTTTCACAATTCAGTATTTTCTACATTTAATAATAGTGCAAATTGCAAGCTTTTTAGTAGTTTGTATTGCAGGACTATATTAATATTCCCTAGTATTGAAAAATAGTAAAGAAGGATCACCAGTAAAATATTGGATTCATGTGGGTTTGCAACCCATTCTTTGATCATTTAATCTTACTTTGACGTTTATAAAAAGCTATTTCGTACGAGTTGTGAAAGGTAATTAATAGTAGAAACGTTTAATAGAACGTGAGAACAACACTAATGTAATAATGATCCACTATTCAGAAATACTAGCGAAGACATGGCTGTTCAAGCACAGAAGTAAATCCGTATGAGCGAATACGATTAAGGGAATGAACTTGGTGTATGAATTTAGCTTCAAATATCAACTAGTAAATAATGTAACAGCACCGAAAGTCACATGGAGCGACTAATCTAATACTGGTGATTGATTTTGGCAAATGTGGAGCGCTTATCCAACAGACAGCGCAGGGTAATTGCCATAAAACTGTACTGAAATATTTAGTACTACATCAAGGCTTCAATATCAGAATTATAAACAATATGTTCCAAGTTTAAACACCGTAGCTACACTTAAAGTAATCTCAGCAGTGATGCACGGCATCAAGAGGCAGTCGTTTTATTTTTAAGGTCCTGTACCTTTAAGGAAATGGGAGCATCAGCGTTATAAGTTAGATATATCTGATGACCTTATTTCACGTAGCACTCCCAGTTATAAAAAATGTAGCAGCCACTGCACACCTCACTGCTAAAGTAAGACGTTAAAAAACAGTTGGGTTTGCTAAAATATTCTGGGCAACATGTGGGCATCAAATCGCAAGACTTGAGCATGGAAGTTGATGCCGGAATTACATTCGCTCGAATAAATCGTTAACATACAAAAGTACACAAAATATCTCAAAAAAGACTATCGAACACTCCGCATTAAGAAGATATCAAAACTTAAATACTGCTACAAGAATAATATACCCGGTACAAAAAATGAATAACATTATTTACGAGACACCCTCAGAGGGTTCGCTGAAAAGATCAGGAATTATACTGATTCTAAAGCCCTTATCAACTGTCGAGGAGTTAGCGACCACCAGTCGCTAACAAAAGGAGGTCTCTTGTCCCCTGCTTTCATCTAGCAACACACTGAACACAGACCGTCACAGGCCGTGTATGAGGAAGGTTGCAGTAGACCATATAACTAATTTCTCCACGTATCATACGCATTTAGGTATAACAAATCTTTAATACATCAAAAGTTTTTACGGAATGAATGGCATCATGTCGTTTTTTGGTTCAGAATAAAACAATTCAGTTGTACAGAGCAAACATTTACATTACGATTGAAAAAGTTTTTCGCAACGAGACGTGCGTTGCTTTTACTCTGAGTTCATTCCTATGAGAATTGCATGACACCACTGAGCTTGATTCATTCAGATATTGCCCACAGTAATCCACATTAAAACCATTACACAATGCTGAAACTAATCGCACGGAGAATAAAAGAAATGGTTTTTGCCCGGCAGCACCTACACCTCTTTAGAAAATCGACTATTATTGTTGTAACTGCTATCATTTATGCAGATATGAATTTCATACGAGCTTTAATCATTCCACTTATTATATATATTATATATTATTACTTCTTATGCTCATAAATAATCACATGGAACAAGAAAAATCTGTTGGCTGAGGTTCCCAGACCACTTCAGTGAAGGGATCCTATCACTCAGCACCAGAAGCTGCCGCAGCGTCCGCCGCTCCAGCACGGAGAGAACGGACGCCACAAGCGAACTCCTTTGCTCTCCCACCGCCGTAACACCACCGCAACTTGGTGCGGTCGCTGACTAGGTAGTGGACAAACTCTTCCCAAAGACAATACAATACAATACAATCGTGAGAACATATGATGAAATTTTATGCTCATTTCAGAATATTAATTCATTGCACTCATTTGTTGAGACACAGCTTAGTAGAAATAGAATACAGACCCTCATATGCAAAATCCCTTAAATTAAAGGAATGTATGCACCCTCATCATAATCCAGAAAAGTAACTTCCAGATCATGACTCGGATGCCCGAGACACGAGTCCCTCACTCTACCACCGTGTGAACACGCCCGCCCACTACTGCGGACCGCGATGCCTGCACGGTGGCTGAACTACATTCACCTTATCAAAATACTTATTATCAAGGAGGAAAATATTGAATTGTCTGATGGCCAACATTTTTTTCAAACGCCAAGTTTTAATTTTCTGCTACGCTTTGATTAACTTCGCTGTTCTTTACAATTAGAATTTAGAAGTTTCAGTGTGAATAATTCATTTACTATAACAGTTGTTTTCATCAAATAAGCATAAAAAATTGACTTCACTCCATACCTTTCTCGATGGAGTTGTTTGCCGGAGCAGTCTGCATATCATCTGCAATAACGAAATAAATATCACAAGCTGCAACTAAACACGAAAACTTCTATCACATTCTTATATTTTCAGGTTAACATAGCATAATCAAAACCGTCGTTCATAAGAGGTATCAGAAAAGCATCATGTAAAAGCAATCGCAACAGAGGGCAAACAATTATGGAGAGATTCTCACTTAAACTGAACTTCCAAGCCATATTTAATGCTTTATCATTGGGTCAATTATTTTTTATCGCATTGACATTTTGTATTAATGCTGATCTAAACTATTATTTTAAATATTTAACCCTTCGACATCAAGACATTAATACAAGTTCCAAACTCCAGCCAGCAACAATTTAATGATTTTGAAAACAAAATAGTTTGATCACTGTTATTCAAACCTATGATTTTGGTAAAAATTCGACCCTTCATATAAAGTACTAGGTGCGATTACAATAAAATAAAGAATAATTTATAGTCAAAATTCACAATTTGAAGGAAGAATCGAAAATGTACTCACCAGTCACGAAAATGATGAAGTTTTTGATTATGGAAATCATTGTAATGTACGGCAGTTGAAAACGCCTTTGTTTCCACCATATCCTGAAACAAGAGAAAGAAGCTAGTGAATGGGCGAATTCAAAACTCTTTACGAAAGTCGTCCCAAGATTGAGATCAGCAGCTTTTCCAGGATCCTTGTCCATCATATAGCCGTTTTTACTACTCTTAAGTAATAATCATCAAACAATCGCAAGCTATTAAACAATATGGATCAAGGGAGAAAATATGAAACAAATTCTAAATCTCCAAAAAATCGCATTTCCTTGTCATATTAAATTAAATCGCATTTAAATTAAATCGCATTTCCTTGTCATATTGTGGCTAACTCGAACCAACGCTGACATGACCTCACAATGAAGAGAAAGTTCTGTAGCAGCACCGGACATTGCGTTACACGCAACACCCGACGTTGGCGTTGCTTTTTGGCAAAAGTGGAGCGCTTATCAAGCAGATAGCGCAGGGTAATTGCCATACTAATTTATATACTTAATTCAAGGTAGTCGGTATATTATAAGAACTCTTATTCTTCAATCAAGCACTGAGCCGTTCACGCCTGACTCGACGTCATGGTATATCTTAGTACTATAAACATTTAAATATTAATAACAACTAATTATTCGAATTTGCAAGAACAGTACATTTAAAGTACTTCGGTGTTAAAATATACTTTCAGTTGAGTCGTATCTTCCCCATGAACACGATTTTCCTCTACACGCAATAGGAGTAAGTTTTGTACGGAATATATTGCCAAGAAATAACCTATAAGCATCTATGGACGTGTAGCAGCCCTGCCTGAACCGCCGCAACAGCAGGATACTGCAGAGGCTGCCACTTTGCTCTAGGCAACAGGTGGGCAGCAAGCCCTGGGACTTGAGCATGGAAGATGTTGCCGAATGTGGTGAGTTAAACTAAAACAAATTCAGATTACATATATAACGTAATCCAGCATAAACACAGAAGAGGTGAATCATAGACAGTATCTATCATCGAGTCTTTGTATCCGATGCACGCGATCACTTAGAAGACTAGTGGACGATTGGCTAAGTATATACATGACAAAACTAAAAGTGATGCAACGATTAAACGATTCGTTCAAATTTTACCAAAGCAAAGCAAAGCAAATACAATAATTCTTTGTTAGACGTCAATGATTCTTCACTGTTTTACTAAAAAGTACGAATAACTGACCTTGAAATTACACACAATATCGATACCCATATCTAACAGGCGCGAAATCACAAATAACGATAGTATACTCTAACTTTCTAAACGATGCAGATACTTCGTTCCCTTTATGCAAACAAGTAACAATAGAAATCCACCAGTAGTGTACAAGAGAGCAGGACGTTCAAGCGAAGGAAACTACAATACTTAATTTGTTGTATTCAAGATACAGCTCACAGCTATGAAGATGTCGAGGAGTTAGCGACCACCAGTTGCTAACAAAAGGAGGTCTCTTGTCCCCTGCTTTCATCTAGCAACACACTGAACACAGACCGTCACAGGCCGTATATGAGGAAGGTTGCTGCTAACTTCAACTGTTTACAGTGTAGAAATCACACGCTGTGATTACGTACAAAGAATTTAATGCCCAAAAGATGAAGGTAGGCACAGTGAGAGATTTCTCCAAAATTAGGGAACGAGATTTCTCTTTCGATGAGCACGAATTTCATAGATTATTCGAAGCGAAAAGAGCCTTTTCCCTTCCATTTATCCCCTTTCTTCCGTCATTGACCTTTCTTTCTATAAGAGACACACGGCATAGTAAGTACTGTATCGTGTAACCGTACGATAGCACAACACGTTTGACAACTACAGAAAGAGAGAGCACAACCCGAGTTGACGGCTTTCACAAATACATGTTGGTCTCCTCGCAAGCACCTGGACGCAGTTCGAGGCGAACACTTGGATACCCGAGACACGAGTCCCTCACTCTACCACCGTGTGAACACGCCTGCCCGCTACTGCGGACCGCGATGCCTGTACGGTGGCGGGATCACATGTACCAATAAAACCTTCAAATACAGACACTTGTAATGAGCGATAAATAGTTGGTGCTTGTCGGTCGACTTATTAAAGCATTTGAATGCCACACTTGTCCAACATACGCGAGATAACATTCTGTTACTGATAATTCCCATCCAAGGTAAAGGAAGAAAATATGCAAGTAACTGTAGGCTCTCGTACTACGACCGTCCCTGTGCGGGGGTCGACTCTCGAGGCGCTTTACTCTGTCATCGTCGTAGCTCGACAACAGTGAACACTGCAGCGGTACCTCGACAATGAGGAAACGATTTACTTAAGGGTATTGAAACTATTTTAACATCCTCATGGAATGTTTCGAAATACACAAGTCATTTCGAAACACCACAATCATCAAATATCTTTTTCAAGAGGCAATTATAGTTGTTGCAACTGAGTAAGGAACGAAGATGAACAAATCGACTTTCGATCCACAAAGTTTCTTGGTAAAAATATGTACAACCTTTAAGAAAAGACAAACCCATATAGTGTATTAGACGAGTATTAATACTTACTGCGATATGCAGATGTTCCATAAGCTTCGTCTGCGCGTAGCTGAAGGCTAGAAATAAAATCATAGAAAGGTCTCAGTTTCTCCAATGCAAAAAGACAAATTTAAGACACGCTGAAATTTCATACAGGCAAGAGAGTATCAGCATAACGGTCAGATTCTAATGAACCCATTATTTATAATCATATATATATATATATATATATATATATATATATATATATATATATATATATATATATATATATATATATATATATATATATATATATATATATCGTAACATGGAGTTTTCTTGAACAACAGTTTAATCAAATTAATTTCAAAATAATGAAATACATTGATATCATCGTAACAATAAGAACATAACTCAAATCGACTAAGGCTAATACTCACCAAGAAATAACCACAAGGGGTTCAAATTTTAAGATGTTGCACCTTCTAACAGCCGTCTGCAGATGTGAAGAGTAATCTTCAAATTCTTGAATTCAGTTGAAAAATTATGTCATCAATACCGAATTCCAGGGCGACGTTGGGAATTGCTGGTGAATTCAATGCTCCTGAAAACAAGATGAAAATGAGAAATGCACGCTGTCAATACTTCAAATGTTAAATTTAAATAACTTATTACTGAGCTGTGGTTTTAGAATCATGAGCATCATTCAAGAGGTATCAAAGTTGATCATCATTTCGAGAAGATACATCCATCAAGCGTCTTCACCTGTCAATTATGCAGCCCAAATTAAGTTCAGAATGACGATAATTTACTATCTACTGAATGCAGGCAGTACTGGTGACTTTCTTCTCTCCAGTTTCGAAAATCCGCCCATCATTTAAAAACGGTCGCCGTACAAATTCTAGGAGTGATTCATCTGCATTGAAAATAAAGCAGATTACTGTTTCAAAGACTGCTTGATAGAAAGTGTGTCCTGACAATTCAGGATATGTAATAAATATAAATAAATTGGAATTTGTATTAGAGGAAAAAGGGACAGAGGGATACTCGTTAGCTGGCAATATCGAGACGCTGTGACGCCAGCGACGTGCCGGCATAGCGGTTGTCTGGTCTCCCCATCATCCAAGCTACATGTAGCCCGTAGTCAGCATCGTTTTTAAAAAGTGTTAAGTCCACACCAAACCAAAAATATCACTGTTCGGGACTTAAGCGTGTCCCGTAGGATAAGTGATGAGGTCGTTGGAAGGTAGCTTTATTGAATGCCGTGATCTGAGAACAAATCACAAATTAAGTTTACAGAACTTATTATTTAACCCAAAATTAAATACTTTGACATAGTACTGGCATCTGAAATGGCATACATGGTTGTCTTTTCAATGTGGAAAGCATCTAGATAACTGAAGGTGCAGGTATAAATAACTTGAGGTTTACCAACCTCAGTGTTAAAACATAACTGCTGCAATTCAGCATCACAAAAGAAAGAATTAAAATATAAAAATTGTCAGTATATATGTCATGGGAGCTAAGAAGTTATCTCATCCGAGTTTGTGATAGATAAAATGTGTTTAGTCCTTCATGCTCAATCACCAGCTTTCTAGCACAAGTATAGCTGTAGAATTTATGTGTGATACTGACAAGTGTCAGTATATATGTCATGGGAGCTAGGAAGCTATCTCATCCAAGTTTGTGATAGATAAAATGTGTTTAGTCCTTCATGCTCAATCACCAGCTTTCTAGCACAAGTATAGCTGTAGAATTTAAGTGTGATACTGACAAGTGTCAGTATATATGCATTTCATTGAGCCAGAAAGTTCTCTCATCAGTGTGTTTTTCAAGTGTATGATTTTTCTACATTGGGTAGAAAAGTTTCCTTAGACAATTTTGTGTTCTTTATTGAGTGTGTTATAAGTCTATGATTTTTCTACATCAGGAAGAAAAGTTCCTTAGACAATTTTGTGTCCTTTGTTGAGTGTGCTCTAAGTATAGGATTTTCCTGTGTAAGTGTCTAATGTAGACAAATGATTTCTGGTCTACAGCAGCATTCATAAGCAATACCCGTGCTTTGATATGTCAATCATGGTAGTTTACTATATTTTTTAGTAAGAAGTTTGCAAGGCAATTCCAGTTGTGTAGAGACACTCAGGCAGTTAAATGTGATGTACAAGATATAATGTGTTCAATGTAGGTATAAAAGGTTTTCACTCCACCCAACATTGGAAAGAAAGTTCCTCACACAATTTTTATATTATAATTCTTTCTTTTGTGATGCTGAATTGCAGCAGTTATATGTTTTAACACTGAGGTTGGTAAACCTCAAGTTATTTATACCTGCACCTTCAGTTATCTAGATGCTTTCCACATTGAAAATACAACCATGTATGCCATTTCAGATGCCAGTACTATGTCAAAGTAATTAATTTTAAGTTAAATAATTAGTTCTGTAAACTTAATTTGTTCTCAGATCACGGCATTCAATAAAGCCACCTTCCAACGACCTCATCATTTATCCTACGGGACACGCTTAAGTCCCGGACAAAGTGACTCGATATAAAAACTTTCTTGGTTGCAAGTACTGTAGATAAGATACCAACATGATGGCTGATGATTTACCCGAGTTTTCACACATCAAGGAATAGAGAAGTACAAATGTCATGAAACTCTTACGTATGAAAAGCAGTTCAATTTTTCTGCAATACCTACACCACTTGACCAATTGGTACCAGATTCTGAATTGTAATATCAGCCTATTTTTTTATTTAGTTTACGAGCGCAATCGGATCTTATCTCTTACAGAAATTCAACTGTACTCACAAATGCAATCTCCAGAAACTTCATGCGGCCACTCTGCAAATTCCTGGAACAAAATAAATAGCATGTATGAGTATTATCATAAAATAGAAGAACTTTACAAGTAGTATTAGATCTTGTCATACAGGCAAGAGATTCTCAGCATCATTGTAAGATGTAATGAACCCTTTATTTATAATTATGTAAAAGAATAGAAAGAATAATGAACCCACGCATCACAGCTATTTTCAACATTCTTACAGTTTAAAAAGAGGCCTTTCAATACATTATGATACGCTTAAGAAAAAATAGTAGACGTCTTAACCTTTCATTATATTCACTACAATATGAAGACTCGTACAATAATACTGCAGTAATTTACTATTAGGTGAATAACACACTATGTATATCCAAACCGCTACCAAAAATACTCAATTCGCCAAAATGCAACCACTCGACGTGAGTCAAAACAATTTTCAAAAAGTATCGATTTTAAACACAATACCTTTACGAAGACGTCTTGTGTGTCTTGACGCGTGGTTCGCTGCATATGTACAGTCATCCAGTGTACATGCTGTAATAGGTGCCTTCAATTCAACGTACCTGAGGACGAAGAGGTAATGATAAAAACCAGCGTAAAAAATCTGTTACACCGAGATGTTACTAGCAAAATCAGATTTCATTTTTAAATCATTCAGTTCATTCAAGAGGTATCAAAGTTTATCATCATGCGAAATAGTTGTAGAATCGATTTTATATTTACTTCACGTAAACTCAAAAAATAATATAAGCTAACACAGCTATACGAAATGGACCAGCTCTCATGGATTCTTGCGTAAATCTCTGTTCATGATGAATACATCGTAATTAGTTTTCAACATGATTAGTAAAAGCATTGCAACAGGTCACGAATAAGTACACAGGTACATAATTAACTCACTAGGTTGTACAAGGAGAAACTGCCCATTTTTTTCTGGTTTCCATTAACAGCTTCTCCTCAGCAGTCTCAGCAAAAATTATACGACACTCTAAGCTGATGCGCCTTTCCAAAGATTCCCATTGCATTCAACCTGGAGAAAACAAAGATTTTATTTATGTGCAAAAATACATGACCACACATGGTACGCAATTACATCCGTAATCCAAAGTTTCAATGTTTCACAATTCAGTATTTTACACATTTTATAATAGTGCAAATTGCAAGCTTTTCAGCAGTTTGTATTGCAGGACTATATTAATATTTCCTAGTATTGAAAAATGGTAAAGAAGGATCACCAGTAAAATATTGGATTCATCATGTGGGTTTGCAACCCATTCTTTGATCACTTGATCTTACTTTGACGTTTATAAAAAACTATTTCGTACGAGTCGTGAAATGTAACTAATAGTAGAAACGTTTAATAGAACGTGAGAACAACACTAATGTAATAATGATCCACTATTCAGAAATACT
>VCRD01001103.1:131353-152193 GCA_006783055.1 Trinorchestia longiramus
CCAATATACACATCACGGGACATGACCTGAGCTGCATCTAATACGAGCACAACTGACAAAAATTGCTTACTTGCAGATGGTAAGAGGTTCGTTTTTCCGAGTGAAGCACACCTGTCGGGTACGAAAAAGGAATTAGTCAAGCAGGTATAAATAATCAAACCGTTGATATGTACAAAGAGAATCAGTCAAATGATTGAAATCATTATTTTTCATACCACGTAGGAAAATCATCAGTTAATAAATAATTTCAATTCACGTTGCGAGTCTCTTGATAAACACGAGCTTGGGGACGATTGATTTAGGTACCCACTACATTTCAAGTCGATGCAAAATGTGCTAACAACTTGAATCTAGTTCCTTTGCCTTCCCAATTTCATTTTATGGCCTATTTTCTAATTGGAAACTGAACACTTCCAACTTTCCACATGCCCTTATGCATCACATTGTGAAGACGGACATCAGTTTATAGTTGTTTAAGAAGTCATCACTACCACGTTTACAGCTCACATGGGCACAACCTACACAAACCTCTCGAAATAAAGCGAAACTAACCTTGAATATTGTAGCTGACTTTGCTTCTCTGTAAATCATTAGATTCCAATCCCCTTGAAGTCTTCGTTACTTTACTTTTTTCACGTTGTTTAAGCCGAATAGAGATTTTCATTTTTCGTATCCTGAAGTTCAGAAAAAGACGTCAACAAAAAACAAAAGTCACAAAAATTTTATAGTGTAAAAGATTATCAGTATTCAACGTAATCATTAGAATCATACGTAGGTAAGAAAATGTTCATCATGTGCTTCAGTAAGAAATGAATCTGGTGAAATCGCAAATTACATTTAGTAAAGTCTGGGAACTTAGAAGTTGGTTCTCACCTCCGCTTGGAATGAACATCATGCTTGATTTTCTTTCGTGCAGTCCAATATAGAACTCAAATATGTTCTTTGTTTAGTGAAAGATTCATCGACGCAGCGTCTTCATTTCCCCTCTGCTCTACACTAAAATACAAACCCAGGAGGGAGAACTAAAACCAATTGAATCCTAGTGTGAAGATATCTATCATACAACCGGAATAGAGAGACCACCAAGTCAAAAGTAATCAACTTGCTCACAATAAACAAATTGCAAAACTGACAGACATCAAAGACACTTCAACGCATTTTGGTGATGAGTGTGAAAAGGAATAGAAGGAAACATTATTGAAATTTGACTCACAGTGCATGAGAAAAAATTTTCTCTTGTAATTTTGAGCTTAAATAAGAATAACCACCAACCAGCCTCCACAAGTAGGTTTGCAGAAATGATCCACGAACCCAGCCTTATTGGGACCTTGAAAAATTCAAGGACAATCACACAATTAAGAACTATTAAAAAACGAACAAAATTTGCCAAGTAAATTAACTCCTGGGTCATCCATTGAAAATGCTGTAATACATTGTACGGAAGCGAAAACTCGCGACTGAACTAGAAGAAACGACGACGGACTCAAAAATACGAACTGAAACAACAGAGGTTTAGCATGAACAGTAAATGATTAACAGTTGCGTCAAGCACACCTGCTTACAATCAAAGACTGCATGTGCACTCTAGCCCATGAACAGGGCAATCACGCTAGACGATACATCTTTCTTGTAACACAGGAACGACGTTAGACCTTCAAGGCAGCCTAATACTGCTCAAGAAGACTAAAACGATAAAAATTACATTACATTCTACGAAAAATAACTATAAACCATCACTGTGAACACAACAGTAATAAGCAAGAGATACAACTCTTATAAACAAAACAACTCGACTTGATCATAAAAGAGTTCCTACCGTATTTCAAGTCTCACAGAACCACGATACAGACAGTTATCCTTGTCAGTTCTCAAAAGTTGCCAGACAAATGACCTGCACAAATTACACACCCTTTTTTCCTTCGTAAATGCTGGATAAAAAGGATGCCAAATAAAACACTTGGTCTACTTCCGACATTTATTGCCTCAGATTTACTGCTTGCCGGCATCCTTCTTAGGAGCTTTCTCGGACTTCTTCTTGGGTGCACTCTTGGCAGCTGGCTTCTTCTTCTGAATCTTGCCATCCTTTATCCGGGGAGCAGCCTTCTTGGCAGGAGCCGCCTTCTGTGTGGCCTTCTTCTTGGGCTTGCCAGCAACAGCGACGGAAGAATCACCCTTCTGTGCTGCAGCAGCAATAGCAGCAGCTGCCTTCCGCTTCTTGGCAGAGTAGGTGGTCTTGTGAGTCTTATATTTCTTGGGCTTCCATGACGAGGAGTTGCGCTTCCTCTTCTGCTTGATGAGCCTCAGCCTCTTTTTGACACCAGGCTTCTCGACGCGCTCTGGCTTTTCCTCAGCAATGATTTCCACATGGCAGGGTGAGCTCATGTAGGGGTTGATGCGACCGTGGGCACGGTATGTGCGGCGGCGCATCTGGCACGCGCGCTGCACGCAGATGTGACGCACGTACAAGTTGTCCACATCCAGACCCTGGAAACGGGACATAATTCTTAGGAACACCTTATCAATGCTATCGAATAGCCAAAAAGGGGAAAATTGTGAAGTTATGACCTCAATCCTAAAGATTATTATCACGTTCATTTATGCATGAAATCAGTTTTGTATGATTTCGTCAACATAATTGATACGTTTCTTGAAGCCTCATCCTCACACCAGCATCCTATGAATTAATGCACAAAGGAACACGGCGTGAAATCTCCACTAGGACCAAAAAACCGTCGCTTCTAATGCAAATAAGATGGAATTAAAATAAATAGCTATCAGTTCATAAACTTGAGATCAAAACTGATTTGTGCACTACACAGTCAGCAGGTAGTATAACGTCACAGTAAAATATTAAATTCTGATCACTGAAGAAAAAACTCACCTTAAACTGGGCATTGCTCTCAAGGTTCTTGAGCAAATCGAGAAGATAATGGCAGCTCTTGGTAGGCCAGCGACCCTGGGTCATCTTCCATTGCTTAGCCTGGAAATAATGAAATCTTTCATCAGGTTATCAACAGGTCTGCAGGAACTTCAGAAAAAAATTTGAAGTGCAAAATAGGCATTTTGCAATAGCTAGGCTAGTCTCCTCTACCTAAGGTTGAACTTCATCAATTATGGTTGAGAACCCCTCCTATCACGCAACGAGTTAACACTAACTAGATGTAGCAGTTCACAGAGAAACTCGTTACTTAGTCTTAGATCGAACAACTTTACCGGGTTCAATGACCTTTTAGAGCCTGATACATTTCGCTCAGACTCTTGGAATCTACTGAAACTGCTTGAAATTCCTTGATTTACTTCCAACTATATTGCGCAATACACGTACCATTAATTTCAAGCATTCAAGATCCTAATGTTCAAAGTCCATGTGCATTACAAATATGCTATAGTTAGGATTAAAACCAACCTGTGCACACCGCCCAATGCCGCCAGTGAAGCGTCTGAAGGGCACACATTCCTTGTGCTTCAGGACATTATTGAGGAAGGCCTTCGCACGAGTGAGAGACATCTTCCGTAGCACTGCTGCAGTCTCAAACGTGTTCTGCAACAACAAATTAGCTCTTAATGATTTTATTCATTAGTAATATAGCAAAAGAAATTTACATACAAGCTGTGCTTCCAGTAATATTAATGACATACAAAATAAGGATGAGTTCAATACACTTTATGAGAGCAAATCAAGAATCATCGTTGGGCATTAAAAAGAGTGCATCAAAATGTACTCAAGGGCACCCTCTCCTAGTGAACTTTAGAATCTACATATATCGTCAGAACCCAGTTATCTGGCAACAATAATTAATGCACAATAGTTTAGTCTTGTATGCAGTACTTGTTATAAAAATTAAGTTGTAGAACAAACAAGCTGAATTTATGCTTCCAGCTCTTACTAACTTTCCAAAATGGAACTGCAGCAAGTATTTGTATTTTCCATTTTTCAGCTGCATTCATAAAGGTTTTCATGAATACACCTCTAATGCAATATTTTATGGAATTGACTTGTTTCATTATGGCATAACTTACAGGCGATTAGAGATTAGAGCTACTGCAAGCAATTGAACCACCAGCTTGGTCGACTGGTGAGCGAATCTGCTTGCGAGCGGAAAGACCCGGGTTCGAATCCCGCTGCCGACATGGTTGACGCGGCTAGAAATACGGCATGGGACTTGGGTAAACAACCGAATAATTATCGAAGTAATTATCCGACCCAAGAATGGGCCAGAAGGTTCGTTCCTATAGCCTCACTCTATTCTATCTCCAAACTAGCCCCTACCCTCAGAGCAGTAGTTAACTCATGAACAATGTGAAGACCTGTCCAGTTCACATTTATTCAACTATGCAGAACAAAAAGAATATACTAAAAATTTATAAAACTAACTTAACATGAAAAGTGAACACTAAGTACACTACACTAGAATGGGAGAATTACCTTGAAGCTGACACGAAGGTCAGCCCCCTTTGCCTTGCAGGACTTGGTGGGGTTTTGGGGTTGCGCCGTATACTTCACCATTGTGCCTGCAAACAAATGCTTATTTAAAATTCAAGACTGCAAGTTCTACATATAACAAAAGGAAATAAATTCACAAAAGACATTGATGTTTTGCTTAGTTCTACTCTACCCACTGATTCTTTTCATTGCTGTACATTAACAAAAAGCTGAAGTCAACTGTCTGATTTGCAGATTGAATTTTTGAGGAGCAGACTCAGACTGATTGAGCATTCTGAAAATCAACAATTGAATCTAAGCTTATAAAGAGATAACACAACAGGACATTTTGACTGAACAAAGTTGATGCCACATTTTTGCAAGTACCAAAATAAAACAATTTGTATCTCAAGTGCACAATTTTCTGATATTGGGTTTTGTTTTAACTATATAAATTCTTGTCACAGGAATAAAATATAAACTGAAAATTGTCAATGTTAGGTCATGTTTTCAATATCCACTTATTAAAATGTATTCCACAATTGTTATACTGTAAAAGTTTTAAACAAGACCACATAATCAAAAAAATTCTTACAATTGGAAATTAAACATGGTACAATGTAGAAAAGATAATTAAAATAACCATCCACATTCATATAACCTCTGGATAAAAATTAATTGCATGAAGTCACAAAAATATTCTAGCATTGTTTGAAACATCCTTTATGAATTTAGAGAATAATTTTTTGTTTCTTGCACTTTATTCATGGTATAAAGCATAAGATACAAGTCAAATTTCTAGCAGTCTTTCCTCTGCACAACTGGTAAACAAACATCAAAAGTTCTACACATGAGTTGCTTCCAAGCATAGGCAGTACATGCATGCTAATTAGTCACCAGGTGTCAGGTGTTGTCACTGAAGAGAAAACACAAGTAAAATTGTTAATATTGATCATAGTGTGTGATGAATGAAAACACTATGGTGCTACAATACCCATGCTGAGCTACATGAAACACATGCTGCCATTTCTTGTCAGTTTATTTCATAAAAATTAGATCATAACTACATAATGTATTGTCTTCAACTGTTTGTTCTTAGCATTGAGGTTACCACATACATTATTTTGCTATATAATGCACAAAATTTCAGTCAGGCCTTACTCAACTATATTCTCAAGTTGAACAAAAAGTTTGTGGAATTTAATAAGACAGTGGTCTATTTCATTAATAAAACTTTGATGGACTTGGTATTTGAATTAAATATTTAATAAATTAGGCAAAGCAAATAGATTCCATCCCATCATTCAGATCTATGTATGGCTGTTCTTAAATGACATGATAGAAACTAATTAATTTTCAGGTGCCTACAAATGTATATAAAGGCACTTCAAACCAAAAATTGCTCCTCAGCAGCAAGTTGCTAACCACATGACAGCCTCTACAACTTGCCTACACTGCCTCGAGGCATCTACATTCTATACAAAAATGTATGTACTATTTTACTGCCCATTACACATTTAGTTGTTAAATCGAACAAATTGTGTCAATACAAAATATTTAATTTACAATTGTGTAATAAAAAACATTTTCCTTGTTTTGAGCAGTGAAAGAGCAAGTCCATCTATTCAAAGCGCAGTTTGTGGCAGGTCAGTCATTGCTTCTCAATTAAAAATTCATGAACACTTAAAAATTCACAGTTAGTTGCTTATCATTTGTACCCTGAGGAAAACCATCTTAAAACTCAATGAATATTAAGACAAGTGACTATTCACAACTTTAGAACTGCTAATTCTACATATTCTAACCTTACACTAAAACACATTCAGGGTCCTAAAATAGGTCAACACATTTTAGGGAAGAAAAATCACATACAAGATCTAATATTCAACTCAGGGCTGGCTATAGATTGAAGTCTTTTATGCTGGAAACTACTTGCTTATACCTGAGACGTGCAGCTTCAGTTTATATACACAGAATTTTCCGAGTGGGTAAGTACTATTCACATATTTTATTTCAAAGCAATAATAGTTGACCTTTAATACTGTAGAGTAAGAAAAGCAAGGCCTTGTAAACTAACATGATCACAAAATTAAAGACTCATTGATACCTCAGTTGTTCACTTATTTTTATTAAATAACATCACGGTTACTAGTAGTTGTCCTAACCAGCACATCAACCAAAACGTTCGGAATTATAATGCACGAGTAGATGCAGGCATTAAGAGCCCGCTTTTAAATTCTTCAAACTTGAAAAACTTTTAATGCAGCCTTGTAATAAGAACATTACACACCCAGATCGACAGTATAGATAATCCACCAAAAATCCACGTTTAGGCAAGCAACACATCTGGCCACCTCATTTTGCGCTAGGCGAATGAGCTCACCAACCAGCCGTTGTTAAATCACATATAACCGAATACATAAAACAAAATCTCAAAAACCATTAGATACATATGCTATTATTCATGTTGCTTACCGCTAATGTATTCTACAGATATAACTTCATATCAGTGTACACACACACGAACCTCACTTTCAGCGGCCACAACGATGGACAAAAACAGAACTGTGAATGTTGCCAGAAGCTGGGACACTATACCGAAGCCTCATTCTAAGTTCTGAAAGAGAAATTTTATGCTCTAACCAATTTTTCAGAAATAGTGTGTGAATTTTATTATACAAAATATTAAAACTACTTATTTGTTCAGAGAAGAATTTTTTGATTTTTAGTAGTAAAATATCATTACAATATATATCACTGCGATGATTAATCAGAAGTTGACGTTTCTCACATATTAAGTTAATATTAATTAATTTAAACGACGAATTCTATCACTATTAGTTATAAAATATAAACTGTGTTTTCATCATGCAATCGTTTAAATAGAGATTTAAATTTCAATTTTAAATAGTACTCTCGTTATTTATTTTATTAAATTTTGAATATGGTCCTGGTAAATAAAAATTAACATCTCCCTTTTATTTTCAAAGGCAAATGAAAAATTCGAATACTATGGTAGATGCAAGGGATAAAGTGAACTTCTGTTCAATTGTTGTCATCGACCTCACCGGTAATTATATAATTAAAATAACATTTCGAAATGTCTCATCCGAGTGTACAATGTTATGTATGTTTTGTAAAATAAAATATTATTCAATAATTATGTTTTCACAGTTGTGGATATGCTTTAAATTATCATTACTGGTATATCATGAGGTACTGGGCTTGAAATAATTAATGTAAATTGGAGACATATTCAAGATGAACGTACATTCATTTAAAAAGTATTGTTAACAGAGTATCCTAAATGATGTATTGCATTTGGGCGTAAACACTGACGCTGATAACTTTTTCCGCATTTGGAGAGAATTAAGTCATTTAAATTGCTCAGTCTGATCATGACTCCATTAAATAGACTCATTCGAGCCTGTTGATCTTTAGACAAGAGTAACAAATGAAGGGAGTTCTCTCCCCAAAAGCCAGATCATTCTTTATCGGAAAGAAATAACGATAATACCTTCATATTTGAAAAATTTATGTCTTAGTTTGTCTCCGTACAAGGTATTAATCCTGAACGACTGTAATTTACCCTCGAGCTAATTAAATAGGCTTATTGAGCGAATGACATGCATATGTTATTCATATCTAAGTAAAGGAACTATTTTAAATTTTTACAAAAAAACTAGTTCACGATCACACGAGTTAAATTGGGGAAGCATTGCATGTGTTAACGGTGAGAAATAACAACGCAGTATTTGGGTGAAGTTCATTTTAGATATCCACTCAAGGGTCTTCAGATACAAGCCTTAGACTTTCCTTTAAAATACACTGCAATGACGGTCCATGAGATCGAATAGGCTATATCTAGTCGATAATTCAATAAGCAGAGTAACTTTTTTGAATATTCGGCACTATTCTCAATGGTTTTATTTGTTTAATTGTCACGCAAGATATGGGTAGCTGTAAAATACTTAAATTCTTCAGGTCTTAGGGAAAGGAAAAATACCTAAACGAGAAAAAGAGGAGCCTTGAGCCAGGCGGATACTTCATTCTACCCTAAATGAATAATACCTTTATTACACGGATATACATTAGGACCAAAACTTGTCCAACACAACTTCATTATTAAACCGAGAAAACCGCGGTTCCAGCGTCCTTAAATATACTTAAATATTTAATATAAGACGTATCCTACAGTGGCAACACAATTGAACTAGATATTTTTTGACGTAAACAAATGGGAAGAATTATTTTAAAATAAGTTGCGAATAATCACCATGAAACACTAGTGTTTATTTGATATGATTTAAAAATATAACGCACAGATGCTATGAAACATCCACTGCTAAATTTTAAACCTCATACAAATTGTGATGGATCAGAATGTAGAACTTCGACATCGCCGATACTCAAGAGCAGTTCGTTAAAATAAATCCTAAAAAATAAATTTAAGAGAAGTTCAACTGTATTACAACTTAAAATAACCTTTCCATGTTACGACAGACAGTCAAATTCATTGTGTTGACATACAACGGCATTCCGCTAATTCTTGAATTCACAGTGGATAGTGAATGTATGTCATATGCGTCAAATAAAATTTAAAGATTATCACAGGATAATTGAGTATTTGAGAATTAAATGAGTATTATTATCAGTGGTTATGTATAGAAGAATAGGATCGATATCAGCAAAGAAACTGAGCATTGACATGATAATTTGAGCTGTTGAATTTGAATTACGTAAAGATGAGTAAGTTTTGTGTCAGGAGAATATAGTGTCAGAGAATTTTATCTCATCGGACTACCTATCTGATGATAACAACAGAAAAACATGGAGCTGAAAACGATGTAAAACCCAATAAAACACCATATACGATATTATTTTGCACCTATAGGGCTAAAAAAGGTCAGAAAGATTAAAATTCTATTGGAGGATACTATCAAAGTTTTCATGATATATTTTTGTAATAACGAATTACGATACGATTATTGAGACGACTGCTAATTTCTTTCTGTATTCTTGAGTAAGAAAATCCTGTAACTTTGATGCGATGAAACCCTCGATTAACAATACAGAACACAACTATCGTTGATTTACTTCAAAACTGCTATCCTCGATAGAGCTTCAAGGAAACGCCTGTCAAATTGTGTTGCCGTGTACGTGTCCTACCGCATTTAGCAGGTTGATTGTTTTCAAAACAGCAACTTTTCTCTCTATTCCAATCAGTGAATCACTGAACAATGGTTAACAAGAAAAGATTTTAAAATCTTAACTTATTCTTAAGTATCTGGAAGCATGTACGTAAATCGTTTAACCTTGATCCATCACCTTGACCATGGTCCATAGGATCATTAACTATGGTCTCTTTCAAAAAACCATCGACGGACTGTCGACTCATTTAATTTCTTTGCGTTGCGCCTTCCACTCGACCACACAGAAGGCGAGGGTACTTGCTGTGCAGAACACAACCAAGATGGCCAGGTGCCAGTATAAGGGGATCATGCTTGAGAAAACGAAGCTTAAAGCAGCGCTGAAACTCTGCATAAACTTGAAGAGGGCGAAGGCTGGGCCTGAGTTGTCGGAGTACACGGAGCCAAGGATCGAGTAAATTTGAGTGTTGAAGCAAGCGTCCCCGAAACCAAGTAAAAAGCTGCAGAACAGAGCTAGAACCTCTCTGAAACAACCATGCAGGATGGCGAAGTATAAATGAATTAGAAGTGAATCTCGAACTCACAAATGAAAATGAGAGCAGTGTGAATTTCAAAACAATTCACTATGGGTATTATCATCCTATATCGCAGAAGGAGTATTACGATTGAAGAGAAGAGCGCGTGCTGCGTAATGCAAGAATCTAATGCTAGGACTGTAACTATTTAAAAGAAAATGTCTCAGAAAATTGAGAGACAGAAATGTAAGGTTACTCCATGAACTGTTTTAAAACAAGAGCAATAGTTATTTTTAGGCGTTCAAATGTACTAGAAAATTTCATTTTATGGACTAGTACACAATCATGAAAACATAAAAAAATTCGCTCCTTGTTACCTTCTTGATACATATGATGTTATAATTTCTATTAATCACAGTTTACACATGTACATATAGTATTGAAATTTGATAGAGTATAAAATCCTTATTAGCTGTATGAATGATTTTGGAAAATTATTAGTGGGCCATTGAAGCCACCATCCAATCTATAACTTATGTACTGAAAACCCTAATTTACAATAATAATGCAAGTTAAACATGGATGTCAAAATTTCCACAATGCAATCTATTTTCAATCATAATGACGTCTCACTATATGAGGTTTCAATTATTCACTCACAGATTCATAATCCAATAGACGCCAGCCATTTACCTCAGATCAAAAGTGTACATCTGCAAACACGAGACATTCCCCATACCTTGGCTGACCGTCAGAGAAAATATGAGACATTCCCCATAAATTGGCTGACAGTCAGAGAAAACATGAGACATTCCCCATACCTTGGCTGACCGTCAGAGAAGTGGGAGGGATCGTAGGTGTCCCCCAGAGGAGCAGCAGAGGGGATGTTCAGGAAGACAAGGTAAAAGCTGACGATGTGCACGATGAAGCCCAGAAGCACGATGGGGTCTCGGCCGAACTTGATGGTCTTGCTTCCAAAAATGCCAAAAATCGCACCACCTTCAGGAAAAGATGAGGTAATTCGATCTAATGTTCGAGCAGAGCATCAGAGACAAGGGATCAATTTATTAAAAATTGCAGCTTCAAACGATGAAGAGCGCGAAAAATTTTTGTTTGTTTGAAGTTCGATAATACAAAGTGAAACTGTATCTCTAGACTATGAGGTTAGCAGTACTTTGAACAATGGGGAACGCTCTTCAAAATGACATCTGCGGTTAATATATTTCTCATTAATGAAGAAGGACTGCAAACGACTAGACGTCACAATGTTGACTGGAATAGTCCGTGTTGATCAAAAAATTGCCTTTCATGTAACTCCGTAGCGGAAAAAGAATAAAAAAGGGACTTACAATGTTACTGCGATTTTCTTGCTTACCAACTACCCGTGATTTTATGATTAAAATCTATCTTTCGTTTCTGCAAATTCTGTTTATTTTATGATGGAAGGAGCATTCGCCGGACTGAGTACAGGACATACAGTTTATAACTTGCGTCTCAGTGTCACAGTAGCAGTTTTCACTCATGGATTCATGATGGAATTGAGGCTCCATCTCAGTAGCAATCTTTTTTGGAGAAAAAAGGTACCATTTTTAGACTAGTGATGATGCTCCCAGCGACTGTTCCCGCTTCCTGTATTGAGACTTGAAATTGAGGATGGTAGGGGCGCTCTATGAGCTTGATGGAAGGTCTTTCATGTATTTTGCATAAGTATTTAGTCAGAGATATACAATCCTATTTCATTCAAAGTTTAATACGTGACAGAGATCTGATTTATACCGTATGTGCCACAAAAACCCGAACCCGTATGTCTCGTATCAGTTATACCGTTATAAGAAAGCCATAAGTATTTAATTTCTAGAAAAATTATCTCTCAAAATTAATCTATAGAAAAGAGCATACAATAAGTCAAATGATGGTATTACTGATACGGGAAAATAAATACTCGGTTCGGGTTTTTGGTGGACATACGGTATATGCATAAAACTTAGCCCTTCAAATGCACACCCTTGGAGACAAATGATTGGAGGTGTTGATTGCAAATAATTTTGACGGTCGTTAAGTTTTCATCTGCTGCATACCAATTTGCTTTCTACCTTTGACATACACATATAAATTTTTAGAAAAATTTTTCTTCCAATGTATGGGTGGTACGTTCCAATATTAAACTCATCCTCTGTACTCCCATAGTTATGAAAAATGCTTGAGAATTTTGACAGTTTCTTCTGATAGAATGTTGAGTGAAAAAAATACTGGTCAGAGCTCTGACTCGAGAACCACAAGATATTTTTCGTACCAGAATATAATGAACAATGTTCAGCTTCTATAGGTAGCTTATTGAATCATGCGATTATCTATTCATGAATTACATAAATATGTAGCCAAGGCTTATATGTTGCTGTAGGGAAAAGCAAAGTTTATAACCATTGACGGTTTGACGGTAAAAAATGTGATAGTTTTAATACCTAAAATTTCGCCGAGGCCAATGAAGATGCCTGACAGACCGACCAACTTCTTAGGGTCTGGAAACCGCAGCGTGAAGCTGAGGCAGCTGCTGTACACGCCGCTGTAGAACGACAATTCCTGACCTGAAAAATAGCCACAGTTCTAGACTTGAAAAATAACAATTTTAAACATGAAAAATAGCGACAATTCCAGACTTGAAAAATAACAATTTTAAACATGAAAAATAACGACAATTCCAGACCAGAAAAATAACAATTTTAGGCATGAAAAATAGCAACAATTCCAAACCAGAAAAATAACAAAAAATTCTAAACATGGAAAATAGTTTCTATTTCAGCCCTGGAAAATTTTCGTAGTGGTTTAAAATTTTAACAGACAAATTATACTTTGAGCGATGAATGAAAAATGAATCAGACGGATACGCTGCGTTTTACTCGAAAAATATACTTATAATATTGACTGATTGCGTACTATGATACATAGGTCTACTATGAGCTTATATCATGCCGTTAAAATTGGAAGTAATTCGTAGGGCTAATACTTTATTCTCCTTTTTATTGCATATCAACTGAATATGATGTATAAATGAAATTCTTATTTTCTTGATGATACCTTCTAATACCAGAATTTTATTTGTTAATTTTAAACACCCTTACGAATCTTTTCCATGTTGAAAAGAGATAAACTTTCATGTCTATGATTCTTGCAAGTCTTTCTCTTGCAAAAATATGAACGCTAGATCAAGCAAGTCACAAACCCGCATAGAAAAATGTGATACTAAGCAACAACATTTCTTTCGTCTTGAAGAGGCTGACACTGTTGAGCAAAGCTTGTTTTGGAGACACTATGTCGTCAGCCCGGCCCGAGCTGACGCCAGGTCGAGGCAGTACAAGGAATACCAACAAGCCCAGCGCTGACACCGCCGTCAGCACACTGAACACGACAGTGCGGGTGTGCTTGTCTATGACGTCCTGCCCTCGGAACTGGAAGTACACGAAGATGTTCCCGAACACCAAACTGAGCAAAAGATCATAATAATCGTGAATTTCTGGTATCAAAGATACGTTTCAAATTAATGTATTGAAAATATAAGCAAGTTCACAAGTAAGTTAGGTTAACTTAAGGTAGTAAAATAACTGGAAATGCACGATGATGTCCTCTAAAATCAAGGTGAGTAAACCAGGTTAAAGTTGTATATCTTACGTTTTTAATGATTATAATGAATAAATAAATGAGTTCACAATTTGAGTTAGATTTAGTTAAGTGAAGCTATCGAATGAATAAAAAGTATAATTTTCATTATTATGTGACATTCTAAATTTCATCAAATTGTAAATTTTAAATGCTTCAGAAAATGAATTTAAAAATCTTCACAGCAGCAAATATTATAATGTTTTAGTGTGACTTATGTATTCGAACAAGTTTGGAAATAACTTGTTTGAATCGATTTTAGTTATCACCGATTTGAAATACTTCAATATGAAATATGTACAATATGATTGGTACTTCATTTTAGAGACTTTCAAGTTCAGACCATAGGTTTGGCTTCAGAGAAGCAAGTTTGGATGGTTAACACGAAATGATTGTTTGACACGAAATGATATTATACTAGTATGCAGCAATTTCATCACAAATGAAGAATTCTATAGCATGAAAAATTATGAACATTGTGGAAATACAAGCGTCTTAGCCTCACGTCATGTTTTTGCCATGTACATCTTGATAATATATTGGAAACAACAGGATTTTTATTAATTTGTGTTTTTCCCTAGTTCACTGTTTTCCTCTCACATTACTCATGTTTTATTCAAAGGAATAATGAATAACTCTGAAAATATTGTTTAGGTCACAATATTATTGACGAATCTGGATATTTGACGCATTTCATAGCTAAAAATAGCTTCCTTTTTTGAGTATCACAGAGACTGGGTAGAACTACATAGCCTGGACACTAGCACTAAGCATCATAGCTATGCCAGAATAAGGTAATGAGGTACTGGTATAGCTTTCAGTACCTTGAAACATTAACTTGAAAAGGCCAAATTTTCGCTGCATGGTAGCGTTCTCGGAGACGAATTGAAGGGTGGACAGCACTAGTGGACTACTTGCATTTTTTCCCGTGGAAAATATAATATATTTTCCAAGGGGGAAAAATGACTACTTGCATTTTTTCCCGTGGAAAATATAATATATTTTCCAAGGGGGAAAAATGCAAGTAGTCCACTCCCGTGCTGTCGCTAACACAGCGCTGACAGAGGCGATTACGATCCAGTAGTTTACTATATGAAGGGTGGACAGCACTAGTCCACTAGTGCTGTCCACCCTTCAATTGCAGGACGTTACCTCACCCAATTTAAAAAACGTCTCATTTGAAGTGTCAACGAGTACAGAGTCTCTCAAAATCCATAGATGCAATTAAACGTTCCTCAGAATATCCCTGAGCTCTGCCTAAAAATAGAGACATCGGACAAGACTGATACGTAGCTTCTGAAAGCCGACCCACACAAATATTTTATTTGCTTTGAGTATCACAGACAGCGAGGCCTGATATTGACGAACCTGCACTGAAACAATGCCCAAAATATGCCAGAATTCCGCCTCATGCTGGTGTCGTCGGACATGAGAGAGAGATAATTGCCCTGGCCGACCCAGATGAGGGCAGCACCGATGCCCAGAAGTACAGACATGACGTACAACAGCCACGTCTGCGGCCACAGAAAGGACGCCACGAACAATCTAAGCAGAAGTAGGGAGAATTTTCTAGAGTCAGTTGATATAATATGCTAACATTTAAGTAAGTACAAGGACAACAATATGAATAATTAACTTACCAAACAAGTAGTAGAACGTAAAGTTAAATTTGTATTTTATCGTTATAATAAACTACTACTTCTACTAATTAGCTACGGAAAGCTTCTAGTTTAGCTCTCTTGTGGCATGATTATTTTTAGAGCCCAAATACCCATTTTACTCAGAGGTAGTAAAAGGAAAACTGCTAGTTTGTAAACTGAAAAATTGCCATAACAATTCTTTTTCCCCAATTTTCCCACAGTTAAGTTGTGCTAGCTTAGACGCACAAGATATCAAGTACTCCATACTTAGAGATAGTGCAAACTGACGTGTACGTTGTAGCACCAACAAACATGGTGAGTTTAGGACCCATAACAGCCAGGGCGGAGGGAGCGAGCCAATTGAGTGGTCCTGACACAGCGTAGACAACCGCAAGCGAAATGTAGCCTGACCCTGTGAAACTCGGGTCATCCTTCTGGATGCTGTCGATCACCACTTCCTGAAAAGATTATCTTGTGAACAAATAAGCAGGAAAACGTAAGGGGGAAAAAGCAGTAGAGGTCGATTAGAACACCCTAATCAGTCGATATCCTGCGCAATAGTAGACCAGGGAAAGCTGCGCAGAAGAATGACCAGCAGTCAGCTATAACTTAGCCAAAAAATTAGAATCATTAGAAGTGTTGTTTTTGAGGAGCATAAGGTTAAACATTTGTTGAGTAACAACTAGTATTTGCCGAATATAAGGCAAATAGAAGTACAGCAGTCGACAATAATGTGTGGAAAATCAAAACGTATCTGAACTTTTACTTAAATGAATCACGGCACAGTGGCTTCAGAAATTAAAACTACCAAAAACTCGTTCACAAAATATCATTGGAATTTACAAAGGAATCATGTCTTCCTAGCCGGAAGCTCATGAATATATCGCTTCAGTACGAGAAATTTTTGAAATAAATTCCAGTACGTCACAGATAACACCTTCGCATACAAAGAGAAATGAAAAAAAGAAACTTATTTCCAATCAATTTTATTTCAATCAATATACATCCCAACCTGAGGGAGCCAGAATATTTACAGCAGTTCGTTGTACATAAACGCACACGCAAATTGAGGGACGATTTTACAATTAATTTAAATGAACAAGCGCTGCATCTTCGAAGTGTCGTATGTTAAATCCACCGTAAACAAGGTACTTACTTTACGCATTTGTACTTGAGGGAAAATTGTCTAAAATGTTAATTACTGCGCTCATAAATCTATTATTCATTCAATATGCTCACCATACCCAAAATATACGAACTGTCTACGTTGTAATTTCATTAACAGGTTTAGGCACAATTTAAGAGTAGAACTGCAGAACAGAAATGCATTGATTGTACTGTGCATGAGTTATATCCAGTAATCGCATCACAGGAAACATCTTACAGAGGAACTACACACACAAGTTTATTAAAATAATGGGTCTGCATTTGATATGTTATGAAAAAAGATCTGTAAACAACCTGCATGTTGCTCTGCGTCTGGAAGGCGGTGAAGAGGAGCATGAATGCCAGTCCGAGGAGGACGACCACTACCGTCTGCTTTTCCAGCGCCATTTTGGTTAGGTGACGGGTGTAAACTTCTTTAAAATTCAAGTTATCCAAAATAAAGGACAAAGTTGCACCAAGTGAAGGAGCCCGAAAGTTTCTGCTGGTGTTTAGGAAGTTTCAGTCGGGAACTAAGGAATGGATGAAAGAGACCATCGATTAATGAAAACTAGAAAGTCAGAGTATACTTAAAGACTCAAAGCTAAGATTAAAATGCAGAGTAACTGAAATATTCAACTGTTAAAGTATTAGGTAGGCCACAGCGTAGCCGTGGTCTAGTATTACACAGGCTTCAACAGAAGTTGAAACAAGCGGAAGTTTTGCGGCAACCAGCTCGGACCTTGGACGAATTGGAGTGTTCCTATGGTAGGTCGAATGAACGTTGTAATAAAGATTAAAATGAAACTATTTGCGAATTTTCTTAAACTGCGACGTTGTCGCGCAAAAACAGTCTTAAGCCCAACTGCGATACAACGTAAATTTTCACTTTGAAAATTATATGTAGTCACTAAGTTTAACTTTTTTCACTGGCGATAAGAAATTTCAGGGTAATAATTGTGTTATCTCCAACTTTATCGTGAACTTCCAGGCACATAATATTTTGATATATGAATCTGAAGACAATTGTTCTTCAAATGTTTCAATCATGAAAGTTTTATAATGCTTATTACACTACATCAATGTATTTCAAATAACAATTTTAGAGTGTATATTAATGCTCTGCGCCATAGTCCCAACGCTTGTGGTAAGGTGCAAAGATGTGATTTTAATTTACATTTTCCTGGATTTATCATCCTCCGGTAACAATAAGCAGATGACTTTTATAAAGCTCCTCGCCAAAACTAGGTATATTCCGTTTAGAATACCTAAAATATTCACGTTGAAAATATGTTGCTAACTTGAAATTAAGAAGCTAGACGGCGTAGAACTTGAGGAGCGAGTCGAGAATTTACTACACAGGTCAATCCTCTCGCTTTATTCTATTTGGTAAACTGTGCGTGTTATGATGAGGGTTGTTCAATTGTCCAGAAAACGTCATTTTCTTCTCACGTTAAACTTTCCGTCGCTGAGTATCGCAGCTGTCAACTGTCACACTTGTCATTGTCAACTGAGTGCATAAGAAATCCACCAGCTCCCAGTATGCACACACGTTAGATCAATGCACACGATTGTCATCAATGTAAACATACATGAACAATAATTTCTGACTCTGCAGTTTCCCAAAGTCATGATTTGAATGTATGCCTGATTCAGGGCAACATCACTCTCACATAATTTAATTTAGATACTTCACGTATGCATTGGTATTTGATTAATGAAGTACATAAAATTGAATGAATTCTAACAACAGACACCACAGATAAGACAGAAAAAAAACGTGTAGGCACTTCAGCGTGATAAGATATCATGGGTAATATCGACTTGTTTGGCCTGTTTAATGATGTGGAATTGAAGTACTTCGTATTTCTCTCAACAGAGTACAGCCTTACGCATCAACTGAGCTGCTAAAATGGATAAAAGTCTATATACAGCAGAAAATACAACTCAAAGAACAGAGTGGAATAGACCATAACTTGGCAACAGGAACCAGCCGCTTGATTCATTCTTGGGTTGCTATCTAAGTCAAATGCCCGTCTAAGGCAGGTAATGTTGAAAAATAAATTAGTGGGGGATAGAAGCAAAGCCACATCATGATCTTTCTTCTCCACGAAAGCGAGTCGTTGAACATTTTTTAGACGCTATGAAAAGGAAATAAAGATTAAAGCAGACTGGATTCTAGATTTTCATTGGTTGATGTAAAGTTGGAAATGAATAAAAACTAGATGCATATTTCTCTAACGTTCAAACCCTGTAAATTTATGATACACCACAGATTTACACTATCTTGTGATACTGTAGTAAGAGATGTATCGAAATAAACAAGAATATTTCAAGTACACTATCTGGATCCGCATAGTAGCCTGATGAGCTTTTATTCTGTAACGAATATAAGATTAGCACAGAATCGAACATAAAAAAGAATCGAAATTTAATCTTGCTGTTTTATTTCTTGCACCTACAATGTAACTAATGCTCATTGCATAGACTGACGAGTAGTAATTCTACATCCTGTTTGTGCAAAAAGTTGGAGCACGATGGATTTTCGTTTGGTAATGGGAAGTTCTGACTGACACCTCAATTCTTTGGAGACCAACGACAGTTTTCGTTGCTGTTGTGTTCACAGAATACAAAGTAAGATTCGCTTGCAGAGAACACGACTGTTTGTAGTGCTACTGAGAGGTACCGTCAGTTTACAAAAAGTTAAAACTTTGTTCGAGGACGGGTCGAGATATGGACACCGAGCGTAAATAACCAGAATAGAGCGAGTTGAAGGTGCTAAATATACACAAAACTAGCAACTGACAAACTATTCTGTGCATAAAAGAAGAAGAGAAACGAGCGGCTAGTGTTAACACAGAAAATGGCAACGAACTCACAGTGATTAGTGGAAACGAGTCTCAAAAATTGTATACAATGCAAGTGGAATCATTGACATCTATTTCAAGAGAACACTAGAGCTAACCACAAGAAGTGAACTGTTTAAAACAATAGAGGTTTTTTTCCTTAACTTGCCATCATTGACAAATCTGGACAGTAAGATTGTTGTTCTGAGAGAAATGTGTAATATTAGTGAATATGGATTGTATTCAGAAAATGGAAAATTTATAAAGTATGCATGAAGACATTTGTGAAATAGATTGCACAGTTCACGAAGATAACGCACGAAAATATCGTGTCTAGATATCAGGTAGCCACATCACACCAGGCGTAATCGTGTGATAGAACTAGCTTCATTAGAAGTTACTGCTCATATGAAGCAGTTCCAAGGAGCTTTGACGGTCGGTTCCTCTCAGAAGTGTATTGCCAAATCGTCATCGTAACTCGCAGCGAGACGAATGAACCAAGACGCTTTCGTCAACTGCTGTGTGTTTGATACATACTGTATTTTGAAAGGACTGAAGTTAGAATTTTAACGTGAATAATAAAAATTTAACTACCATCGTACTTGTGCTTTACTGTGAACAAAAAAAGATGTGAATGTACAAAAACGTTGGTGTAATATTTGATACATGGGGTAATAAATATGATGAAAAAAGTGGAAAATGAACGAGGTGGACTTATATATTGGCAAGAGTCAACCTTGTAACTTGTGAGACCATTAATTGAGATTTGATTTTCTCGGACAGGTCTGAAGGCAACACTTAGCCAAAAATTGTCAGCAAGGTAATCTTAGTCGCTGATTGGAGAAATATTCTAAGAAATAAAACAAGTAATTGAAAACTTTCAATTGATGCATTTACGAATTTTAGCATCAATGTCAAAATCATATATAAGGAACGTACAAGTACAATATCACAGGTTACAAACATGTGCGAAATATACAAAGGTTTCACTGCAATTGTTTACCGACTTTCAAATTAGATCAATAGAATAGCACAAAGCTTCTTAAGGAAAATAATCATGAAGTATACTACCATCACGGCCGCTGGAAGTGTTGCATCCGTGTCAGGGAGCGTTAGAAAGAGACGTAAAATTGAAGAATAATACAGATAGTTTTAATACAGAAGAGATACAGGTCTACAGCATGGTACGCCGGCTTCCCTTGTGGGAAATATAACAAGGAAACTAAAAACGCGACCTATTTAAAAACTAAACTTGAACCACCTAATGAATCTCTCAACAAGCGTTGCTGATTCTGCGATGGGTGAGCAAGTATGAGACTGAGGAGTGTAAACTTAGACGGCATGTTGCTAAACAGTCCCTCAAGAGGCGCTGGAAACAACACTACCTTCGAAAACGCTCAGTTCCCGAGGTATACACAAATACATATAAATGCAATATAATCCTTGGGAAACACTTATTTCGGACATGT
>VCRD01001104.1:0-39039 GCA_006783055.1 Trinorchestia longiramus
GCTGAGTGATGGGGGGCTTGCATGAAACATTATGAGGCAAGGTGTCCTATTCAAATCTCCACGGGGCCTCCACTTGTTTATTGGAGTTGACTTTAACATCTCTTAGCGGGAGTGATCAATTGTGACGATAACATCTACTTCAAAAACTTAGTGAGCTCAGATTTAAAAATGACATCGATTTTAACAAAAGATGATTTGAATAAATTCAAACACGGTTAAACTTATTCTAAATATCCCGTACAAAGAGAACTAGATCTACAAAAGTCAGAATTACCATGTGGTTTGTACGAGTGAATCAAAAGAAACTCTAAAGAAACATGAAGTTCTGCGCTGAAATGGTCATAGGTTTACGCAAGTCGCGTGAATTGTTTGCTTTGACAAAGAAGAAGAAAGATTCCTGCGTCACAAACTCCCTTGTGACCTGAAGACCAGAAAAATTAGTCAGGGTACAGGAAACCGAATAGATCAATCAAATTTTGGCAGAACATGAATTCTGAAGCGAGAAATACACGAGGGAATTGTGGTGACTGCAAGCACGGCCTTCACGTTCTTTGGCACCGAGGAGCTTCAACAAAATGCCCTTCGCGTTTTTCTTTCTACATAAATAATGAGAGAAACTTTTCAGAGAAAAGTAGATTTCCGAGGGAGAAAATGTTTCTCAGGTCTCTTTCCTCTGAAGTTTTGCTCTCGTATTAAACAAGGAGTAGTGGTCTGAGCACGTCTAATCTTGCATTTTTTGGTGAAGAAACTTTATTTGAACGCACACGCGAGGATCAAACACACGTCAGTCGATACTCAGTCTTCGTACAACGTTTCTCTAGTTAGTAACACAGTAAATCCCTGCATTTGCATCGCGTTAAAAAAATATATAGGAGGGTTTGGTAAAATTCTATATACAGGGTGTCCCAAAAAGATGTACTCACTTTTTGACTTCCCAGTACTCGTGCATTTTATTTCTGCGAGTACTGGGATTTTATTCCTCTCTCATTCCTGCGTGATCGCAAATGTTCAAAACTGCTTTCTTTCATTTTCCAAACAAAGCTGATAACGTACAACAATGGATTCGACAACATCCCCAAACATTTCATTTGGAATTGCAAGACAACGTATTCGAATTTTAATTTTCAAATCATTGATTGTCACTGGTTTTGCAACGTAAACTTTATCTTTGAGATATCCCCATAGAAACAAATCCATTTACTTGCGGTCTGAGGAACGTACAGGAAATTCATCATTACTTCTTTTCCCAATCCATTTGTTTGGATACATTACATTACACCAAAAAACGATGCATTAGTGATCATCTGTCAAAGAGTGAGTACATCTTTTTTGGAACACCCTGTATTTTTAATGAGGAAACGGAAATACTTTCCAAAAATATCCTCCCAAGTAGTCTGACGTCAGTCATCTGTAAACCAATGAAATGATTATTCATAATTCAAATAACAAGCATTTCTAAGTCCTAACCGTTGAAGACACCTAGCATGGCTACTGGGAAAAATTCAACCGTCATACGAGTGTCATCGATTTTGTGGGGAGGGTAACTGCATTTAACCCTTTTACGACCAAATTATTTTCATACTGATCAAAATATTGCGTAAATTACCACTTATCTTTACTAATCACTATGTAATTTTGCCATAATTTTGAACGAAACATTTAGAATATGGGACTAAAGGGAATGATTTTTAAAATTTGTTTGGGACATACATAATAACCCAACGGTAGCAAAAGGGTTCAGTTGTGCGGAAGCCGTAGACCATGTATTTCACGACTTTCAAAGAGCCTTCGATAAAGCTTATGGTATACAAGGGACTACTTTTGATAGTTATGAAACAAGCTCACGTGTTGTATACAACAAATGACAATTCACGTGTAATTTAATGATTGGGCGCATGAAACACCAGAAATTGCTTAAGAAAGCGTTTTAGGCTCGGTTTTCTACGACTCCTACAGACTCTCTAAAGAAGACAACCCCCTGAAGTATTTTTTTCTTTAACTAAAGCCTAAAATAGAACGAAGAAAGGAGAATAAATAATGCCTAAAGACTAGAGAAGGTAATAATTGCGTCCGAAAGATGGGAAAAAGGAATAAAAGACACTAAAACCTTAAAGAAGAGAGTAAAAGTCCAGAAGTGGGTGTATGAAGAAAATTATGTGACCTAACGTTCGATAAGGTCAACCATGCTCGATATCGTAGCATTTATCTCTTAAAGGAGCGAGCCACCGTCACAGAAACCGACTTAACTTCGTTGTTTTTCAATTTAGAGAACCAATTGACGTAATTCAGTCTTATGCATTGAGTTTTAGATGTTATCACATCAGAACTGGAAAACTGAGAACTACGATAGCAAGTCCTTTGAAGAAAAAGGGAGGGAGAGAGGTTGAGGTAGGGAGAGGGAATATTCCTTATTTTAAGTTAGGAATTGGAAGTGTGAGTCTGCTTTCACTTTGATAAAAATTAAAAAGTCGACTGCGCTCGTGTGCAGGGTGAATGCAGGGGGATTTCCGTCTGCATAAATAATTAATCAGACTGCATTTGAAAATTTACCAGCAAATGAAAAATATTTTCATGAATAACACTGGATGGTTTCAAAATATTCGATGAAAAATGATATGAAAACTTTCAAAGGATGAAATCATAGTAAAATCTTTTTAATAACCGTGACTGAAGATGTTACGTCAAGTTGGATAACTTCCTCTGTGTTTTGTTCTCTACTTTTAGCCTTCTGGATATTTTCAAGTCTAGACAGCTATTGAATAGAGTTCAATGAATCTTGTTTCAGCTGAGATCAAATTAAGTTAGGCTTTGAATTTGTCTCAAGTACAGGGTGCAGCAACATAACTTACTTTTTTCAAAGCACTTTGGTTTGAAAAATAGGAAGTTACGCTGTCGCACCTTGTACTAGTGGTCACAAGATGGATGAGAAGGAGGCAATTTTAAAGGGAATATGAAAGCAAAGGTAACAGAACTTTCATATCTAATTCATTTAAATGCTCCTAGTGGAACTCTGTGGTTGTTTACAATACCTGACTATTACCTAGTGGAACTCTGTGGTTGTTTACAATACCTGACTATTACCTAGTGAAACTCTGTGGTTGTTTACAATACCTGACTATTACCTAGTGAAACTCTGTGGTTGTTTACAATACCTGACTATTACCTAGTGAAACTCTGTGGTTGTTTACAATACCTGACTATTACCTCGGGGGACTTAAAACAAAAGATCCTCAGAGGTAATTCTAACCGTGCATCGTTTTCCACATTACGGAAATTATGACATTTTCAAGACTTACATAAAACTCGATAATGTAAAAACTTTTCCCACGAACAGAAATTGGTCAATGGAACCAGAATTTTTACCCCCAAAAACGCAAGATTCGTAACATTTAATTCTCTCGTATTAAAATAATTAAAATAAATTACGGCTCGCTGACGTATGATGAAACAAAGTTTGAAAAAGTGCACAATTTTTTTGTTCGCAATTACTATCTCAGGGAGCTGCTCTATAAAATTTTCAGTGAACACAGAATATCAACTTTACGCTAAATCTTATTTTAAATAATGCCAAATTGATAAGTATTATCACTTCTGTGGGGTATGATGCAACCAAAGGGCAGGTCTCTCTTCTGAGACCGCAAATGAATGTTTAAAAGCATTGCAAATTATTTCCTATGCAACTATAACTTTTAATACAACTCAATTAACAATTATCTAACCGTGAGAACTACTTCCCTTACATATAGCACCTTCTGATGTTTTCTGTCCCGCATTTTAACTCCATGAAACGTGTCGGCAAACCAATTATATTTTGAAAATCTCTGATTTTTACTGGCTAGTCCTGGAAATTAATCTCACAAAATGGTCTTGAACACAATCCTTCAAAGGGCACCCACTTTTGATTCAAACTGATAGTTAATTTTCTTTTAATCCCTTTCTACAGCTGTCTTTAATCAAACGATTATTATTTAAAACATACAAATATTTTTCCAATATATATGTACATGACATTAGAGAGGCACCCTGTTTGCTAAGCCAAACCGAGTACAATAAGTACATCATCATTGAGTTAATATACAAATACTTATGCACACATATAAGCTCGCATACACACATATACTCTACAATGTAGAGTATGTGAATGTCGAGGCTACATTCATGTATACAAACCCTTCACTGACGAGACTTCTTGTAAAACCGCACAATGTTTCTGGTTTTGTCGATTAAATTTAATTTTATGCAAAACTTCATTACATTTTTCTCGGTACTTTTACGCAGTTTGAAAAAAGTTGGGAAAGACAAGGAGGGTCGGGATTGTGTTTGTGAGGGAACACCAGTTTCCCATTCCGGAATTGTCTTAATTTATGAACGGCGGACAGAGTTACACGAGGTACAAATTAGGAACGGTGCTATTCTAGATGGGACTAGCACGTACTTTAACTCAATTGATTTTTGGCGTATTGAAGTAGATTAGTATCTTAAATTTTTATGAATTTAGCATCTTATATTTATGAATTTGTCATCCTCTCTTTATGAATTGAACTTATTTTCGCGAATTTTAAATCAAATAATTGACGCAGAAACTACGAATCTGCTAGTGGGTATGTAAAATTTTTAGTTTTTATGCAAAGAAATTATCAACCTAAAATTCTGGCCGAAAAACCAGCTGCCAAACGTACGATTAATCCCTTCATTGCAATTGCCCAGATCATTTAGAGAAATATACTTTAATTTCTGGGTCTGTCTATGTACATTCTTTAAGTACACACAATTCCAACATAAAAACACATGAATTATAATAGCTCGCGTTCAAGTTGCTCTAATTTTGCTACTCCTAGAAGACGAGCTTCATGAACTCGTTTTATTCTCTCATCGAACATGCTTTGTGTTGTGAAATTCTCAATTACAATCAAAATTGGATTGATATTTACCTGTGCATTAAATCCGCACAGCCACTCAACTACAGAGTGCAGTAACATAACTTTTTTTTATTAAATGCGTTTTGCTTTGAAAAAAGGAAGTTATGTTGCCGTATCCTGTACATGCGCTGCAGATTGTCTTCGTACGTGTGCATTAATTAAAATGTTCTTGCCTCTTTTTGCATGTTTACATGTTACGTTAATAAACAAGTTTCATTTATGTTGTTCAATTTGTATTTTTTTCCTTTCAATGTCCTGGTCTACATTGAACACAACGTTGAGAGCGTGTTCACAGCTTGATATGTCAATGTTTTTGATTTCATAGACAAAAATGAAACAATAAGCAATTTTACACTATTTTACTGACTGTGAAAATCATTTTCTGAAAATGTTTAGTGCATTGCACTAATTATGGTCTATTAATAGTGTTGGCTGTATTGTATAGTTTTCATTGTAAGTCATTGACTGTATTGATCGTGATGTTCTCTCTTTTACCTATTTTTACAGGTAACCCTTGTGTCAAAACCCAGTCAAAATGTGCATCTTTGTCTTTTCTTTTCGTTCGACACAACACATCTACTGTAAACATCACGTATATGTACAGTATTTCTTGTATACACTACTCACTTCGAGCAGAGACTACGCGCACTATACGCCGTATCTTATTGTATTTATACAGAGCATGAAAATCCCTCTCCACACACATCACACTTGTTTAAAACACACATCACGCATGTGTTTCACGCCCACACATCGCACTTGTTTAAAACACACATCACGCATGTGTTTCACGCCCACACATCGCACTTGTTTAAAACACACATCACGCATGTGTTTCACGCCCACACATCGCACTTGGTTAAAACACACATCACGCGTGTTTCACGCCCACACATCACACTTGTTTAAAACACACATCACGCATGTGTTTCACGCCCACACATCACACTTGTTTAGAGCACACATCACGCGTGTTTTACGCCCACACATCACACTTGTTTAAAACACACATCACGCGTGTGTTTCACGCCCACGCATCACGCTTGTTTAAACTTGACAAATGTCTCCGCACATCTAAACATACTTGAAGTCGATACTAACACAACATCGTGGGGGATTTTTGAAGAGGTGGATTTGAAGGAAGGATTTGCGCCGTGACTACGTCGTCAGTGTTGAGGCGCACCGCCAGCAGCAGGACAAGCATGCGCGCTTCGTCCATGGCAAACGGTCCAATGCTGCCACCAATTCCTTCTGTTTGCTTCTCATGTGTAAAATGGGAATCTGTGCATCCCGAAGCTCCATTCCACAGACCATCTAAATGCTAATGCCAGCGTCTGGTGCTTCAGAGAAACGCCGGAGGAACTGGTGGATCTTGCCTGACGTCTATCGAATAAAGAGACCATCGTTTCGCAGAAGTAAGAATTCCGATTGTCCTGATCTAGTCTTACCGAGTCTCCAGCGCGGCTATTATCAATCACGAAAGAAGACAGCTGAAAATCCTGTCAGGACGAGAACTTTGCCGGCAAGCAATGTGTTCGATAGTCAATCTGGGGTAAGACGTGGGAAAACAAGTGATGTATACGAGCTTATGTTGCTGATGATGTTATCAGGCACATCCAGATGTGTCAGATGGATGAGAAATGTTGTTGCGCTAATTGCACTACTCAATCAGGCACATCCAGATGTGTCAGATGGATGAGAGATGTTGTATGTGGTTATCAGGCACATCCAGATGTGTCAGATGGATGAGAGATGTTGTATGTGGTTATCAGGCACATCCAGATGTGTCAGATGGACGAGAGATGTTGTATGTGGTTATCAGGCACATCCAGATGTGTCAGATGGACGAGAGATGTTGTTGCACTAATTGCACTACTCAATCAGGCACATTCAGATGTGTCAGATGGATGAAAGATGTTGTGTGTGTGATACAGTATTTGTGACACAATCCGTAGAAAATGTGTAAAAATTTTATTTAAATGAAATAGTTTCACAGTAAATTTTCAGTTAAATCCTATAAAATACTTAGGCCAGAAGTAGGTAATGGTAAGAAAATAATGACCACATTTTCACTTGACTACACTTAAAGAGAAATGTATGCATAGACTCTTACATCTGTTTTTTAAACCATTAACATATTTACACATGAATATTTGTCATTTGTTTCCACAAAGTTTTGCTAGGCCTGTAATATATGCACATATGATTTAAATCAGCATAACTCAAGAAAAGCGTAAAATGTTTTCAGGATTTGAAGAGCAATATTTAGGCTGTAGAGCACTTGGTAGAGAAACAGGCAAAATAAGAATGGAAAGGTTCACTTCGTCATAATTCTCTGGCGCTGAAAACGAATAAAAGAACTGCGAGGAGTAAGTTAGTGTGTTAAGGACTTTGAAGACATTTCTTTACATGCCGGCAATGCAGTCGACAAGCTGTGGGACATAGAAAGTAGAATGTGTAAGAAACTGTATCAGTATTACTTGGAATGTAGTCTGTGAAGTATAATAACCATGATATATAGTACGCAAGAAGTAATGAATAAAGTGAGTACATGAAAAGTGTTTGTATAAGATGTGCTGAATAAAAAATAACATATTAAACTATTTTATAAAATGTAGTAGGTGGAGATGAATTGTGTGTGTCCTTTTGTTGAACAGTGTTGAACAGTGTATTTGAACAGTAGGATATAAAATGAATTCCATAAAAATCTGTGCACAAATATAATGGGTATATGGAGAGCAATATACAAAAAGTGATGTTTGAAGTACTCATAAAAATTGCTTTTGAGAGCGTAAGGAGCGAAGGAAAGACTTAGCTTGAAAGTTAAAAATGATGTTAGCTGACGTCCTGTTCGTCAGTTCTAACGTTTAATATCTTGCATTTAATGTCTAATATCTTGTATAATTATCTTGCATTTTTATATCTCACCTAATGCATTGAAATATATTTTCTATTGCTCTTTTTTCCCCCTGCAAATTAAAAAATGTATTAATGTACCTTACATGTGTGTAATAGATGCTAAAGTTGAGCAGTTATCATTGACATAATCATAATATCTGTAGCGGTGGGATACTACGTATAAAATACTTTATACTGAACGATGGAGGTAATGGAAAAAAGGATCCTTCAGGCATGCAATTTTAATCTTGCTAGCATCAGCTAATTTTCGTCAAAATGCATGAAACGGTAAAAAAATGTTATACTTTTTTAAAATACCGGTCTTCTGGAAATAAAAGGAAAAGCTGTTATAGAATTTCAGAATTAGAAATCACCGCTTGGCTTTTTTCAATTAATTTTATAACAATTTCCTAGAAATAGATATATTTCTTAATACTCAATATTAAAGTAGATTGAATTTACGTGGGTAAAAAGCCTTACCTTATCTTGCCTCATCATCCTGCATTTGCCTTCTTATGTCATTACCTCCTCCTGTTGCTTATAATTCATCTTGTTATGACCACAATATGTAGAGTCATCTAGACCAACAACCTTACCGGATATAGGCTCTTAGATATGAACAAAATTAACGTAGGATTAGAATTGACTTAAATACTTATATTTTCACAATGGACTAATAATTTCCACAATTTCTAACAAAAAATATAAAATCCCATATGAAGATTTTAAATGATATTTAAGAAAACAAAAGGACACACACAATTCATTCCCCCATGTAATTTGTGAAGATGTGCCTCTTTGTTTAATTTTTTAATTTCGAAGCTCCCGAGCGCACTAGCAACAAGTAAGTTATACAGCAAAATTACTTGCTTCAAAAATGCTCAATTTTATCATACAGAGTACAACTACTTGGTCTGCCCAGCTGCTGCCCTAAACCAAGACAATTGGCAAAAGCAGGCTTTGAATAGAGACAAGAAATAAATAAATACGACAGGGAGGTAAACAGCTTTACCTTCCGGCGACAGCCGGCCACTGTTAGTCAGGCTAGCTCAGGATTTTCTTCCCCAAAGCCTCTTAATTTAGAAGCTAAATTGTCGGAGTTGAGCGGCACGCCTTAATAAGAAGGCGATTGTGTGAAGATACTGCACAAGTTACACTGTAGCCGAGACAAAGTGGCTCTCTGTATACACACTCGAGGCCAACTTTCCTTGGAGGCATCGTTTCAAATTACTGATAAAGAAGCTAAGAGTTTTCAAGGAAAAGTGGCATCATGGCGGAGATTGATGAGCAGGGCTTATCGACATCACGGTCAAATATTGGCGAGAAGAGGCTGTTAGTGGTCCAAATTGCGTTACTTTCATTGCAAATAGAGTTCCACACAAAACTATCACACAGGGTATGTTAAAAATTATGGGCAGTATTTGAAGTCATTAAACGAAGTAAGGGTGAAAGTTTTCCATAAATAATCGACAAAACAGCAAAATTCTTCGAATCTTGTGACTCTTCAGACAATAAGCGCTGGAAAGAGGGTCTATGGAACTGAGTGCCGAGGCGCTGGCTGGGTATAACCAGCACATGACGAGCGTACTAGGGATGCTAATCCTTATACGAGTATAACGTGGCCCAAAAATCAGCCTGCATCCTATAATATAAACAAAAACTTAGAGCATTCATCTTTCAGTTGCAATTTACTAGAACCTTATATCTTTCACTAGACAGTTCCCGTGGAAATTCCACGATTTAGGTTCGACTAATTTGAAATTATTATAAAGATGAACGTATTGAAGATTTATGACGAATTAATGTATTTTGAATCAATATTTTTTATTAATGTATACAGAACTACCATTCTGTATCTTATCTCATGATAACATAGCCCAGGTAGTACCCATTGGAATTTCTTGGTTTAAAAGTGATGAAATTAAGGATCTATGAAATAAAATAGATTTTTCAGTTTTACCAGTGGTACCATCAGAATCAGAATATTTTTCTTGAATGTATACAGAACTTTTATTTTGTGTCTTACCAAATGACGTGTTTTATAGTGATGCAGCGCCTTTGGTATCCACAATACAATGCTTGTAATACATGCATACCCGTTCTGATTTCAGATAAATAATTTTTGTTCAGTAACAGATAGGAAGTAACGGGACGGACACACACACAGATACAACAAGATGGAGATACATAGTCGATTATATAATTATTATATATGTAGATACTCCCACGGTACGCAGGGTGCAAGAAGGCAGCGCAGTGGGTGGTGGCGGTCAGGAGGTGCTGCGGGTGGCAGGTGTGTCCCGCCTGTGCGCCACCACCTCAGGTGGCAGGAAGTAATGGGACGGACACACAGATACAGATAGAGAGAGAGATGGAGATACATAGTCGATTATATATATGTAGATAGTTAAAAAAATATAAATAAATAAAATGAGAAGTGACTTTTGGGACACTATAATAGGTGTTCTAAAGAATGCTAATTTCTGATATGGATTTCATAGCGAAGGGTTGTCATGCTGACAACATGATCAGTAGATTTGATTTAGACTTAAAGCTGGTAAACTCAGTTTCATTCATTTGCTCTGGATATCTCATTTGCATCCATGCTTCGTTTGTAGGTGCACTTTCACTGAGTTGTTCAGTCGTAGGCATTGTTGACACCCAGTAAACGACAACGACTCACTGCACTCGTTTTAATCGCAATGTGAATAACACTGATTAGATGTTCCAATGATTTAAAAACTCAAAATTGACAATTAATACTTCTGAAACAAAAAAATACAATATAATGTAAAATGCGAACAACAATAAATGTTAAAAAGGTTTTTAGCATTATCTATCGAATAATTTTTAGCCCGCATATTGTATATTTTTTGTTAGAAAATCTCTACGTAGAACTTTTTCAAAATTTTTTGAGTACTAACATACTCACCATAATGTAAGCTTCCAGTTTTTATAATTTTTAATTGTAATCATAGTTACATATAGAAGAAACATGAAAAAGTTTAATTTTTCAAGACGTATTGAATAGTTATTCACCAAACTGTACATGGAATGCATTTATTGTACACGAAAAGCATTTATGACAGTCGAGGAGCAAATGGCTGTGATTGCAATCAAAAGTTTCTTTTGGGAGAGAAGGTACGAGACAATTTTCTTTGTCTAAGCTCTAAGCTCATCAGGCATCTGAAGAAATGTTTTGCAGTGCTTCTTGTTATAAAAATCAAAAATAGATATGAGACCTAAAATAGATTTAGTCATTTTTTATGAGATTTTACTGAACAGTCCCTGAAATGCTTAACTGTTTATGAACTTGAAGCTCGTTTTCGGGGGTTTCTAACTCGGGTTACAACTTATCCCACGGTGTCAAGTTGATGTGTATATCACATGAGAAAATAAAATAACGGAGCTAAAAACATGTTTTTAGCAATGCAGATGCTCGAACAATATCCAGAACATGAGACAAATCCACCAAAAAGTCTCCAATACACAATACAAATTCCCTACAACACACCCGTGAATTCTTAGAATTTCACAAATGTCAAGACAATGGTATCGATAACTCAATTTCTAGTCAACCTCAAGCGAGAGAGGGGAGGGAAAATTCCCTTCTGAATTGAATCAAGCAGCATTCGAATTACGAGTTTTTTCAACGATTCAGAATGACTCGACGTCAAGATCAATCTATGAATAAATTTTGTTGCGTAGCCTTGAGAAAATACATGAAGGTTCAGAATGCGCAGAGACTAAACGATGTCGGGTCAGTCTTTCCAAGCGTGGAGAAATAAAATGATTTCTCTCTATTATGAAACTTCTGCAGTTCAAAATGTTGGAAATTTTAACTTATAGGCAGTTTAAAAAAGTTATAAGTAGTTCAGAAGCAGATCAGAACAATGCAGAAAGTAGAGTTTTTTTTCATTGGAAGAGGATTAATACCGGATATGGAAGTATGATAGATTAATGCAGTATTGGGCCAAGATATTGTACACTGTATTGGAAGTAGATTAATGTAATTCTGTGATGAGATTAATACAGCATTGGAACTAAATTATTCGAAGTTATTAACACCAGATTATCTCTCAAAGGAAGACTCATGTTTTAGGGTTTCCTCAGACGGGAGAAATATTGTTTCCTTTTGAAGAAATATCGCTTTTCTTCGGCGGCTTTTGACGAGTTATGAACGAGTGCAGACGAAGATCTTGGCAGACGGATGATACTCCAAGCGAAATTTCCGTTCTCCGTGCTGCAACTTGAAGTTGATATTCGTAAAGCGTTTCACTGAACGTCATGAAGGTTAGTCGTACTTTGGGTGTCCATTGTTGCAAATTTTGTGATTTATGATCCGCTTATGATCAGGAACAAACAGACCACGGTGGCTACGGGAATCGAACATGGGTATTCTCGCATCGCAAGCTGGGATGCTCACCAGTCGACCACTCTGGCTAGATGAGTCGTTAACTCACGTACTTAATATGCTGGAATGATCCCTCATGCTCAAAGAACCACTTGTGGACGATTTTAGCCCGGAACTTGTCAGTATCGTCGTTCTGAAACGTTCCATCACCATTGACAAAATAGAAATCCATTGAGAAGTAAACTTTGTTATCTAGGATAAGTAAACAGTTACAAGACTTTTTTTGTGGCTGCAAAAGTTCATCGATCCATGTCCAGTCCAGGTAAAACAGTCAAACATTATTACACTGCCTCCAGATGCCTGTAAGGAGGATACGAGGTATGATGGATCCATTACTTCATTCATAGGCACACATGACACGTTTCCAGTCTTTAATAGAATAGAATGAGGCTATAGAAACGAACCTTCTGGCCCATTCTTGGGTTGGATAATTACTTCGATAATTATTCGGTTGTTTACACAAGTCCCATGCCGTATTTCTAGCCGCGTCAACCATGTCGGCAGCAGGATTCGAACCCGGGTCTTCCTGCTCGCAAGCAGATTGGCTCACCAGTCGACCAAGCTGGTGATGTCGACCAAGCTGGTGATAGTCGACCAAGCTGGTGATGGTCAACCAAGCTGGTGATGTCGACCAAGCTGGTGATGTCCAGTTAAGAGTTCAGTTTTGATGTTCATCTGTAAATTTAAGTAGTTTTAGATGCGATTGTTTCATCTTAGGGTGCTTAGTCCTTGCAGAAATCGTTTTAGGATCGTCACAGAATTTGCTAATTAACTGCTACGTTTACCGATGATAAGTTTTCTTGACCGAACACTTCAAGGAGTGCCGGTCTCTCTCGTTGAAAATTTTATGCCTATGACATTTTCAACGAGGAAAATGGCTTCAACATCTTTTTGTCAATGTGCAATAGTTCTTCGTATAGTACTCGCGCTTGTTTGTCACTGTAGGTCACTGTAGATCAACAGTAGAGAACAGATCCCTGTTCAGTCGATCACAGACACAAAAATCACACTTGAATGCATTTATTTTTAGATTCTGGTTAAAATAACATTGCTCCCAGATTCAAAATTACTTGTCTTTAAGTGGGCAAGCAAATTCAGTCTCATTTTGTGCAAAAAGAAGTTTACGTTTTTCCAAACTCATACTTGTATTTTTCAGTTAATAAAAATCAATGTAAATATCTCTCCTTTGCCCTAATTGCTGCCAATGTTAGTGTAGTTGGAAATCAATTTCGATGAAACGTGATGTATGAACACAGTTTTGTGGTGATGTGGTAGTAGTGTCTGCCTCAAAAGGTACGCATTTAGGGTAAAATCGTACGAAGAAACAACTCAACTAATAAATCACCGGACATCCTACTAGCGTTGCAAGGACTTTAACGCCCAAACTACCTTATTTTTTGACTGGTACAAACTTGCAAATGGCAAAGAGCTTCAGTTAAGACCGTCTGCTCTAAATTTATTAGCCTGACTGAAAGTAAAGTCGCACAATTTTCTTCAAAGCCTGGACAAGTGGACACTTGGCCCACTTAAAGAATTCAAAACTTTATACCCGCAAAACTGCCAGAAACTTGGTCAGATCTCTTAGAGACCCGGAAGAGTAAGGTGCGAAAACAAGGAAATTTGAGCCCAGGCTCTCGAAGGTAACTTATCGCCGTGACGGCTAACTGCTCAGATTTATAGAATTGGTTCCCTGCAAACGTTCGAATTTACGACACCGTCCTCAGGAATGTTTTAAGTTTCAGAAAAATTCTCAATGGAATACTTGGGAAGCGGACAGAGATGCTAAGAAAAAGGTTTGATTTCTTCTGACAATTTTCTGGGCAATTAAGCATGAGAACCTGGCTTATGAGCGACAGGTCTGTTTAATGAGTGCTGGCGCTCAAAGCAAGATTTCTAGAGTTAATCGCTGCTCTAATGATTACCTTTGGTCAAAGAATGCCAATTTTTACAAACTGAACATTCAACTAAATCATTTGAGCGATATGTCTCAAAATTTAAGAAAACGAATCAGCTGAAAACTTCGAAAAAATCTGACACCCATTGATTATGTTACCTTAGTCCGGATATGAAAAATTATAATTTTTGATAATTAATAAAATTTATCAGCAATCAACAAGCTGGTACATTTTATTACTTGCAGTCATATTAATTGCAAGTTTTACGGCGTAATGAAGGGCTTAAATTCAATCAATATTCCGTTTTCCTTTTCAGGTTCCCTTTTATCTTGATTTTTTAATATAAATATCTTATAATGACTGCATTTATCTAATGTTTTGTTAAGGATTTGAAAGCTGAAGTCTTCAAGGAAGTCTAACAGAAAAATACACAGTCTGGCCTCAAATAAATTGCGTACTCATTCCTGACATATTATTTGATTTTTCTCTGCGTTTACTGGGAAATATTTCTCTTAGAAGAATCTTGCATTGCAACAGTCTGTAGTGTTTCTTACTTTCCATGATCCCGATTTTCCTGGTCTAAATGTTATGGCAGTCCTAATACTTATGCAAGCAGAAAGAATGAAGACGCATGGAAAAGACTTTGCATTATATAACAAGTGAAGCATTGCCACCGTCTATCAAAGAAGCAAAGAACAATCTCTATAGCAGTGGTTCCCAATTTTTTTTCTCTTATTTCCACCTGTACCCAGGTCAGCCATCCAGATTTTCCCTTTGATGTGTATGAGGGAACAAGTTGTCAAAACACGCTGTGATTATTTACTATCTTTTTAACCCTTTCGGTACCATGATGCAAATATCAGAACCTTTTCAACATATTTAACATCAAATTTAAAAAAAAGATGCTTGTGATGTTTTACGGTCACTGCATTGTCCTGATCAAACTGTAGCTTGCACTGCCCTACCAGCGTTTGCACAGACACACGTGTTGCTCTGCATCTTAAAATGTGCAAAATTGGAGCGGTACTTATATGTACCGTCAGTATCGAAAGGGTTAAATGTGTAAATATACAAGTAAAGATTCAGGTACACATACAGCGGATGAAAAGCGGTTAGTAACAACTAACCGCACAGCCTCAGACATGAGAAAATACATCTGAGATTTTTTTATTGCGTCCAGGCAGTGAAATTAATTCCCCCTCCAGGTAGCTTGAAATTTCCCCCCAGAGGAAAATTTCCCCCAGTTTGGGACTCACTGATCCAGACGAAGAACCCACACATGTGGATGCACAATGTGCTCACTGTCTTTATAAATGACAGAATAAAGCCTACTTTTAGGAACTAATTGAGGATCAACTGCATATTATATCTATTGACCAGAACAATTTTGAATTATACGTGAGTGAAGTGTGTATTTAGAAAAGAGATCGTATTTTTGTTTCAAATTTTTACGATACTGAATCGAAAAAAGGCTGCCAATGTGCAGATAATTATTTTTTTATTTTTTTTTGTACTAGAATGTGTATTTGTTTAGTTTACTGATTACTTATAATGCGTTTGATTTTTTTCAGATGTTGAAAATAATCTTTACGGTCGAAAAATGCATTTTTTTATTGTTCCTGTTAATTTTTACGGTAAATCTAGTCGATTAAGGCTAAGACTGTCCGCTGTTTGCTTTGCTCTTCTCGTTTCCGTAAAAATATGAATAAAATAGAACTTTAATCCATCTAAATGATGCCAACCATGTAAACCGCATGTGTTATAGAGCTCCGTGAGGGTACACTCACACCTTGTTTTTTCACCCACGTTACTTGTATTATTCAAACCTTGGAGTGTTTTCAGAGCATTCCTTCTTTATATTTAGTACTAGTGTACCCAGTCGTCATAAATGATGGTAGAGATTTTTGTGAGAATACCCGTACCATCAAAAATAATGGCAAATACTGTTGGAAAGATATTAAATAAAATTACATATAAGAACGCAATGCAATGTGTTTAGTTTTACATATATTTACAAAGGACAATTGTTTTAATTGAGTATTTCTTTAATGACAACATTCCTAGTGAAAACTAAGACAGTTAGTTTTCTACTGCTGCAATTGACTCTGCAATTCGTGTCATATTCGGGTACAATGTACCCGAATCATAGGGCAATACCCCGCCCAACTCTGTATCCACGATACGGACTCGAATACATTAGGCTCTGGATCTCTCTAATTTTTTTGAAAGGGACACAAAACATATAAATAAATAAATATATAAATAAATAAATATATAAATAAATAAGTACATAAACACACGACGGTCATTCTTAGTATTAGATTGTCTCGTTTTTTCCTGATTTTCATTGATGTTTTTCTGCACACATAAACTTTTCGAATCTTAAATTATAACTTTAATTACAACAAACAACGAGGCTTGATTGCACAGATTGTGGACTTAAAATATAGAACATCAGCATTATGTAAATCATAGAGCTCTATGTAGTTGTATATGTTGACCACAGAGTTAACGTAAATGTAGATCGCGGCGCTAGGTGTAGGTGTGAACAATACTGATGGTGTAGAATCTACAGTCCAGTGTTTCTCAAAGTTTTTTTCAGTCACCACCAAAGTTTCAAATAGGACACTATTTGATTTTCCAGCGCCCCCTAATGATTATATTACTGTATATTATACAGTAATATACGCCCCCCATTCAAGGTGTACCCTCCTACCGCCCCCTTGCATTTCCTCAACGCCCCCAGGACCACTTTGAGAAACACTGATATTCTACACCATGAGTGTAGAGTACTCGTTGTTTGTGTAGCAGAACTGGAGAGAGTTTTCGTACTGACAGCTTCCTTTTCTCCCCATTCTCACGAGCACTCAAGCACAGAAATGCGAACTCCTTGCTGAATTAGAAGATTTAAAAATGATTCATACTGCCCCTAATACTTAAAGTCTACAGATTTTAGAATTTTTATTGATTTTACGAGATAAACCTTACTTGAATAACATTCAATCCGCTTACTTCCAGTGAATAGTTTGGGTATTTTATTCATTTATGTGCTGAAATATTTCCTTGTTTAGTGAACTTATTACTAATAATGCGATTGATCTTTTCAGACGTCGAAAATGAGATTTATGTTCCGAAACGTTCATCTGAAAAAAGTGTGTTTACCTATTTTTATTGTAAATTTTAGTCAATAAAATATCAAAAGTGTAAGTGGCTTTCATTCCAGTTTTCTTTATAACAACATTATTTTCATATACATAGAATTTCATTGGTGATCTACTTGATTTTTATGATCTACAGCTACACTTTACTCCATGATCTACGTATTTTCTTGGTCAGAAGCAACTTGGAATATAAAAATACGAAATTAAAATAGGAGAACATTAGTAAAATACTTTGATATCTGATTATCAGATATGTATGTAAATAGCAGCGATCAAATTGCAGTCACAGAAATTATTTTGAAGCTTCAGAAAATTTGATTTTGTCTTCCTGTGAAAACTGTGTCAGACCCTCAGCATCCGATAGGTCGAATCTTTTTCTTTTCTCTCCAAAAAGTGAACGACTGAAGTCCGTCTCTTCGTTAAGAAATGAAAGGAAACTTAAATGCGTCTGGTACGAAAACTTCAAATTAATTCCTGATTGGGCAGACTGCTCATCCTGAGCGCTGAAAACACCAAGTTTAGCAAAGGATGATATTAACCGAGCAATTTGCAGGGGAAAACTTGAACTTGAACTTCAAATGGCAGACTTGACTAAATTGGCCAAGGAAGAGAAAGAAGAATTTAGAATAGCGGTCTTTGCCAAATTTAGCTGCTGAAAATATTATCTCTGATCCCGTACGTATCTCAAGCTCGTAAGTTTGTGTGTAAAACTTTAACTCAATCTTAAGTGCATACAACTCGTACATTCCTCATAAATTTACGCTTGATTTATTTATCAACCACATTCAAACCTCCGTTGCGAGTTCGATGCAGATAAAAATATTTCTGTTTAGCAACATGGGATGCTACTGAAAGTGAGCAAAAACTGGGAATTTTGAGAGCATGGGACTTAGAGAAGAACCTTCAAAAATTCTTAACCAAAAAATAACATGTTTTATTGCAAATATAGAGATGTTGCTTTGAGAATTTTCAATAGGAAAATGTACTTTATATAACTTTGAATCGAAGTACTCAAAAATTTATAATAGTATTCGTCATTGTGATAACTAAAGGAAATTTATCGTTTTTGTTGTCCCACTGCTTTACATTCCCAATAATTGCACAAACAATGGTAACATTTATTCATTTAATATTCTAATCCTTGTCAGGGGAAAAATTTGGTTCAAAATCATCCATCGACTAGCAGTTTTTACTTGTATCCAAGTTTGGACATCCTGACCCTTTCCCCTGTAAAACCCCTTTCCTTTGTGGATCCTGACCTTTTCCCCTGAAAAACCCCCTTTCCTCTGTGACATCCTGACTCTTTCCCCTGTAAAACCCCTTTCCTTTGTGGATCCTGACCTTTTCCCCTGAAAAACCCCTTTCCTCTGTGACATCCTGACTCTTTCCCTGTAAAACCCCTTTCCTCTGTGACATCCTGACCTTTTCCCCTGAAAACCCCCTTTCCTTTGTGGCATCCTGACCTTTTCCCCTGAAAAACCCCTTTCCTCTGTGACATCCTGACCCTTTCTTCTTGCTCTCAAATTCTATGAGCAAGGCAACTCGATGCGAGGCCACGCCTCACGGCAGCTGTCAAATGTCTCAAGACTCACTCGTATTTTCCATTCATTCCGGCGTCAGGCGTCACACCGGCAACCTACTCAAACATGTCGGTTTCACAAAATGAACTTCTCTTTTCTTTTCTTTTCCAAAGTTGGATATTTCTTCCATGTTTTCATTTTTTTCTGTCCTCATAATCCTTGAAGTCAAATAATACTCATTGATTATCTCCGTACTGATAAACTAGTTCAACACTCCTCAATATTCCTTCTTGACCTCTCTGAGATAACTCTCGTCCCCATTTGCACTTCATCGTTTATAATATCCTACTTCATCTACTACACTTACGACGAAATCCTTGCCTCTAACGACGTTAAGACACATCATGTCACATCATACATGCCTCATTGCGAGTCACTCACCTCATTATTATTGCTATCTATTTTGTTTGTATTAAAGAACTTCATTGAAGCGAGACTTCCTCTCTTCCCCAATCAGCCCCTCACTTCATGCAGCCAAGTATTCATCAGCTGATCCGCATGCTGTGAACTCCAACTACAAAATTTCATTACGTTCTTAAGCGTGCACTTTTAGTCGGATTACTGGTGATTTTTGAAAAAACTATAAGCTTTGAGGTATTTGGCGGATATTTGAGGTAACTTGGAATTACTTGGCTATGAAATTAGATGATCAGACTGCAGTCGAGTGAAGATTACGTCCTTCCTACGACGCGTTGTACCTGAGCACGACATTTCAGCAGGCTCCTCTCGCGCCCCTACGAGGCTCTTCCTCAAGACGCAACGCACGAAATGAAAACGGTCGTTGGGGCGACCTTGATATTCCTAAGACGTTAGCGTTAAGAATGAAACACTCTACTCCAAAACATGTTCTGTACGGTACATCGGAATAAAGTGGTTCCCTCCAAGTCTAAAACCATAATTTCTCTCGCTCTTCACAATGTCCTTGCCTGTTGTAGTTCTCATAATATTCATCCGCTTTCATGCTCTATAAAAATTATAGTCAAATTTTTACTTTGCTAGCTGGTTTATGCTTCTCCCTTTTTCTTTTAATTTGTGGTATCACACATACATGATACCATTTATACAGAGCTAAATCAAAGTGAAAATGAACATGTAGTGAAATTTAGCGCCAATAAATTTGTAATTAGGCACAAAATAGGCACAACTCATTTCCTACAGTTGACAAAAACTGAAGAAACTACTTAATGACGTATAAACTAGTTTGTTCTAATTAATAAATGCATGTTATGCCCTATATTGCTATTAGTTTCATTCTGATGTATATGAGGTAGAAATGATCGTTAAGCTTTCAGTATTTGCTGTTTTAGTGTAGTATTGTACTAGTATATTGGTATAATATTGTTTCAGAGTATTCATATGGTACTGCATCAGTGCACTAACACAGTGTTGTATTATATTAATGCAGTATTATAACAGTGTACCAGTAGAATAGAATAGAATGGAATGAGGCTATAGGAACGAACCTTCTGGCCCATTCTTGGGTCGGATAATTACTTCGATAATTATTCGGTGTTTACCCAAGTCCCATGCCGTATTTCTAGCTGCGTCAACCATGTCGGCAGCGGGATTCGAACCCGGGTCTTTCCGCTCTCAAGCAGATTCGCTCACCAGTCGACCAAGCTAGTGATGGTAGTATGGTAATGTATCACTATATCGGGATCGTAAAATATTAGTAAACTAGCAGGACCCGTGGAAATTCCACGGGGTGAGAAATTTATGTAATCAACAAATATGTTTTGATAAAACTAACACTTTTCTGCATAGTGCAAGGAATTAGTGTTTTGGACTTTACTGCTGGAGGTACTGCGCCCGCTGTTCTTTATCCATATTTTCCCTTCTTTGCTATGATAAATTCCTTTGCTACTCGCGGTGCTGTGATTGCTGCTCCTCGTCCATATTTCTACGCATGATTTGCTTTCGTCGACTGTCTCGCTGAAGGTACTCCACGTTGTACATCGTTCATTGCAGCTCGCCTCACTTGCTGACGTTGCTTCTCTTTCTCAAGGATTTCCTGCCGTTTTTCACTCCTTATTCTCTGCCTGTAGAGTCTCATTCTATCGCGAGCAGCTTCCAATCTCCGCTCCATTGTATAGTTCTAAGGCCATAATCGGCGCAAATATTACTTAAACATGAAGAAAAGTCATTGATACTATTGAGACTTATGACAGATTTGTATGTACGATACGGATCTCTGATTAAATATATGTCTTAAGAATAAAGAGAAGTTTATATAAAATGTCAAATATATCAGTGCATGTGAAGGCCATCTTTTAATGTTACACTGAAGAATTCGGTAGCTATGATAATACAAACTCGACGAAAGCGTAACAGACGGACTAACCAACTAAGGAAGGAAGAAGAAGAATTATCTAATCTAATACTAAGAATAACCGTCGTGTGTTTATATATTTATTAATTTATGTATTTATTTATTTATATATTTTTTTATTTATATATATGCTTCGTGCAAGGACTGCTATAAACAGGACGTGCACGGCCATATGCCTGACTACGCTAGCGGAGGTCAGTTCACTGAGCAGAGTGAGCTCAGTTAGCTACCATCTGTCACAGTGCGAACGTTGCCGTAGTCTGTCGCTCGGTTTGAATCGGACATTGTTGTTTATATCGAGGCACATGGCTGCATTTCTAAGTGGATACTCTTTGTTTGCAAAGTCGATTGCTAATTATATGTATTAAAAATGCCGAGCAAGCGTGGGGTTGTGTGAACAAATGAAATTCCTCCAGTATCTTCAATGTGCCTGCTTCATGTCTGCCATCTCCAAAACCTGCACCTCACCCGGCGAAAGTTGAAGACCAACAACTGAGGTATTTTCTTCAGAAAAATAAGATGACTTCATTTGATGCTTTCGAACCTGAACGTAACCTGCAGAAGCAGTATAAGAACTTGATTATTTCAAGATCGAAAGAAAGGCTTGAGAGTTTGTTCACGACCGACTTCTTCAGTGAGTGGAGCCTGCCTGTGATTGTCGAAAACAAGCCCACTTTGTGTTCCCCACTGACGTTCAGTGCGTTCGAGAACGGCATTAGTACCACTGTTTAAGACACTTCATCCCAACAATGGTTTGAGATCGTATACGCAGTCCGATGAAACTGTGCGCTTGGCAATATACGATGTAACGATCCAAAATGTTGTCACCCTTCAAGCTCACACGTCGGCCTATGTCGACACCGAGAAGGAGAAGAAGTTGGTATTTTTGACACGTCAGTTGGAACTTTTATCACAGAAGCAGTTGTCCATGAATGATTATATATATTATTGTTTTGCTCTTCAATCATACCCAAAGTGTAATTATCAACAGCTCAGAGACTTTTTGGTGCAGCCATGCAAACGCAAGCTGCAGTACATCACTTCATCTATTGACAAGGACCATGTGCTGAGGGAAACATTTGACAAAGTCCAGATACTGCAACAGAAGAATGTGTTTGTCTTGGTAGATAAAGTACAGATTCGCCCAACTGTTTCATTTTCTGGTGGGTTGCTGAGTGGCATGGCCGAGAACAATTGAGACTGCAAGACCACTTCTATTCTGTGTGTTATGATGAGGTTGCTGCACAAAGGGCATAGTCTGATGATTTCTGACACCCGTCCACAAGCTGACGGCAGCATACCGGCTTGAGTGTGTGAAGGAAGCTGCAGCTGCTGTTGAGAGGGCAATTGGACGTGTCATCGGGTCTATTACAGACAACCACAAGGTGAACCAGCAGTATTGTAAGCTGTTTGAACGACTAGATGATTGCAGTGCCACAGCCAAGTATCCTCTTGACTACAAGCGTGCCTGGTTTCTCCTTTTTGACACAGTACATCTGCTAAACAACTGGAGCTACATCTGCTAAACAACTGCTTCCGCAACAACTGGACCAGTGAGAAGAGCCAGAAGATCAGTCTTGACAATGAAACACGGTATCATTTGCAGACGTCAAGGAACTGTACGAGTCAAAGAAAGGCAGTATTCTGACGACTACTACACTCACTCAATTTGCTGTCAACCTCTCAAATTTGCTGTCAACCCCTCAGAGAAAAACTAGCAGAAGAATGCAGTCCTTCTTCAGACCTCTGTCAAGAAGGCCCGGTTGGCTGACTAATCGCCGCAGTTTGATAGGTTTTTACTTCTATGTCTGTTAGTTTATTTACGTGAAGATTTGTATGTTTGTTTGTTTGCATTGGAAAAGTTTTAACTATAATTCATTTTGTAAAGTCTAAAACTGCAGCAACTCAGATTTCTATGAAGTGGCCAATAAGCTCATACAATAATACATGTTAAGCCCGGCTAAAATTGATATTTCAAAGCATTACAATTTTTTAAACGATTTAAAATTCACTGTAAAACCTTATTATCCTTTCTGTTGCTTTGAAGAAGTAATTTTTGACCAATTTGTCCAATAGAAAATGTTATGTTACTAAGAATGCAATGACCTCCGCTAGCGTAGTCAGGTATTGGCCGTGTACGTCCTGTTTATAGTAGTCCTTGGTTTCGTGTTACTTTAAAAAAAATTAGAGAGATGCAGAGCCTTATATAGTCGAGTCCGTATCGTGGATTCCGAGTTCGGCGGGGTATTGCCCTATGATTCGGATACATTGTTTCGAATATGACACGAATTGCAGTCAATTGCAGCAGTAGAAAACTAAGTGTCTTAGTTTTCACTACGAATGTTGTCATTAAAGAAATACTCAATGAAAACGTTTTTCCTTTGTAAATACGTATAAAACTAAATATATTGCATTGCATTCTTATATCTAATTTTACTTAATATCTTTCCAACAGTGTTTGCCATCATTTTTGATGGCACGGGTATGATCACAAAATCTCTGCCGTCATTTTTGACGGCTGGGTGCACTAGTTATAAGATAACACTGTACTCGTATGCCTTTGCTTAATATCAATTACTGAAAGACCGAACTAAAATCAGAAGGAAAAGAAGCCTAGAGCGTTTGTTCCTGTTGCAGATTTTTATTATTTGAGAAGTGGCGCTGGAGCTCACACGTTTCCGTGCAACAGCCATATCGTCTATCGCCATCAGCCAGTATCGAGAGACGCCTGACTTCGATGGGGCACTAATCAGACTTCGGCGCCGGAGAACTGGTCTTCCACACGCCTTCTTTTCGCGAGAGATCACTGGAACGAGCTCGTCGGTAGCGAAAGTAACGTATGGAATGTGTATCTTACATTCGAGTATCATAGCGATGGGCATGTGCAATAAATTGTGGAAATTTCTTCAGTGCGAAGAGGCAAAGATTTCGTTGGATGTATGAGTGTTCTACGACGACAGCAACAGATGTTGAACTTCTTTTAAAGAAACTCTTGTTACATTGATTTAACTTAGTCCAAAATGTTAAGTATGCAAGATATTTTCTTGGAATTTTTGTTTCATTATTATATGAGCTTGGACATCTTAAAAGCAATTTAATTTCGGCAGCCGTATTGATAATTTTAATTACTGAAACTCATCTGAATTTTACTTGCTTGATTTGTAACCCAATCACTTTTAAAAACATCTCAATGCTTCTGGCATGATGCACATACTAACTATAATTATTATTTTGTAGATAATTCGTTACATTTCTTTACTAACCTATTTACATCGAAAACCTCGCAGAAATTTGAAGATTGCAGCGGGGTCAGACCTGATCGATCGACCGAGGTCTGCAGCCTCCCTAAGTGAGGAAAAGCGTCATTTCCCTTTAAAAATACAATATTTTGCTTAGGGAAGCAAAGAATAGGACGTGGTTCAATGAAATGCATGGATTTCCTCTATGAATTGTCAAATTCATGGTCACTTCAGTGAGCCCTGAAACAACCAGCGTGTACGTTTTCTTATCAAGAAACGTGGGATCAGAAAGTGCTGTTGGAATTAGGAAAAGTAGTTATTGAACTTAGGAGATTCAATTTGGGAAACTAGGATCTTATTAAAAGTCATAGTTACTGGGAAGAAAGGTTATCGCCGGGATTTTTTTTCAATATTTCCAAGCACATTTTGTGCATTGAAGGTTCTTGGTGCATATTGCGAGACACATTGATATTAAACTCTTATTGCTGTTGGATGGCATGGATATGGAGAAGCTTGAACAAGTACCAATAGCTACTAGGCGTTCAGTTGTGGTTGTGCACTAGTAGTGCCTCTACTATGCTGTTGTTCGTTTTCACTCTAAAAGAAAGGGAAACGTTGTCATACTTTGGTGTTACTCTGAGTCTAGATTCTTTCTAATACTTTTAGTTTTTGAAATAGAACACAAGTACGAGGTGATAAAGACAAGCTAAAATAGAAATTTGCTTAAAAGATATTTCCCAGGGTCTCCCCTAGTAATAAAGCACGTAGAAATTACAGCAGTGCCTTACTTCGGGGACGGAATTGGAACAACAAATTTGCATTCTCGTTACCAAGCCCTATTTTGGCAGACGCTTTCTTCTAATTAAATAATCTTGCAATTGCTTCTCTACACCTAGGAAAAAAATAACAAATTACATTAAACTCATTATTCAAATGCAATTCATGTACATTTGGCATGCCTTTCATCTACCTTTCTTCTCACAACATCAGTTTTGCTATAAGTTATTTTCTTAATAAAAAATGTTCTGGTTAGTTTTTCTCATAATAATGCATACAAATATCCATAATGATTCCCCAGGATTTGCATTAATCACATGAATAAATGATGTACATAATTTCCACAGAAGGACTCCCGACGTGAATATTTGTTCTCATGTTCCGTTTTACTTGCGGTTGCCTAGTTGGTCTTCCAAATAATCCTCGCTCAAATTAAATGGAACACCGTACTGACGGTCGCATTCACCATTCAAAATTGCAGTTCCCTTTGAATGACTGCAATCATTGTTTCAACTGAATTTAAACTCAAGCGTTCAATTGACATTTTAGAGTTTTAGTTTTCTGCGGTTGCTTGAAACCATCACACACATGAAAATTGAGTCTCCAAATAATATTCTGTAATTTTTTATATAGAGGTCGGTTGTGACCATCGCTTGCATAAAATTTGAATCCGAGGAAAGACTTGGAATTTGAAATTTTAGTTTTCTGTGGTACGTCGTAACTAACGATCGAATTAAACTCGAATAAAGGTTTTGATGATGATGAACAAATCTTGTTTCCTGCTGGGAATTTTGGCCATTACTACAGTCAAACTTATATTTTTGGGAAGTGTTAACAGCAGTAAATTTTAGGAGCCTGGGGATTCAATGAAATAAATGGATCCCGTTCTCTTTAATAGGTTGGGTCTGAAGCTTCACTTTTGTTCCTGGATGTGTGGACATGAGAGGCACTGAGCTGTGAAATTTCTCATATTAAGGAAATTGCGATTTTTTAGGGACGGAGAAGAGGGAGATGGCAGGGATTAAGGACAGAGTGAAAAGAGTCGAAAACTTAAAATAATGAATACGTAGAAAACGCATTTATTTCGAAAATTTGCGTATTATTATATCATTTTGCTTCATTTTGTTTAGAGTCGCCAAAAAGAATTGGACAGGAAAGCCTCGCATCATCATTCATTAACCTACAAACGCGTGAGATGGTCTTGCTGCACCCTGTGTGCACGACTGACTTGGAGAAGAACTTCATCAGAACAAGTTCTTAAAGCACATGCTAGCATCAGTCTCATAACATGCAAGCAATTTAATTCCTTGCATTCAGATACATGAAACAGAAATAAATGAAAAAACGTCACTTTGAAGTAAAGTATTATTACTTTTATTGTTCTTCTACACACTTCAGTGGACTCGACTTAGTTCCTAAGCACTAATACAATTAGCTCAAGTGTAGCATAAAATGTTACCTTATTTCTATTGCATTTCTATGAGAATCCATTTTTTCCAATTTCAGCCATGAAGTTCTGCGTATGAAAAGTTTTTTGAATATGAAATTAAAAGTTTGAGATCTAAACGCCTGAACATGAATGTTTGGTTTCCCTTGAGATCATTAATTGATATTTTTTGTTCATATAAATTTGAGCGAAGTATTTTGACGAAGCTTGATTACTTTTATTTCTGAATGTCGCGTTAGTTTTGACTTCGAAAACTCTCAAAAAAAAGCCGTTTGGTTAAACACTCAACATTTCTAAGTTGTATGTGATAATAAAATATCTATCTGGTGTTAACAAATTAACACTATTAATAAAAAAAACATGACTCAAAGTACTATACACATGTTCCCATTCAAAAGTATTACAGAACAAGCTTCAGGTCAGACCAAGCAAAAGTGACCTTCTGGATGCAGAACCGATTTCGAAAGGCTATCATTTCTTTAGAAATGACTGAGATAAGCGTCCAAATTCTTCAATTGAAGTGCAGTTTAAATTTCAGACATCCTTCAAATAGCGTTGATAATATTGGAGTTCCACAGAAGCTACGAGGGCTTCCCTCGACCGCCTGTATTACGCCGAGATCGCGCTGTTGTACCCTCAGAGTGAGGGTTGATTCTACCATTCAGATGAGGGGAAAATTCTATGAACAGGAACAACCCTGTGCCACATAATGCCCTTAATTTAGAGGAACAACGGTGTCGAAGTTGGTTGATTTTATAAGCAATACGCGAACAAAACCGCACGATAGTATCTAGTTCAAGATTGGTAAATTGTAAGTAAATTTATTTTGTTAAGTAAATTTCCAAGTTCAGTTTCACATGATTGAAGTGCATCAAAATATCATGAATTTCGTATAATTTATAATACTGCTGCTGCTCGCTGGTGTCTTTTTGACTAAGAATGGAAGCACTTCTGACTGGTCACAACTGGACAGGCTCCTCGAATTAGCCTCACCTTCCCTGCCTACGAATAAATAGGTCAAAGAAGTACACCTTACAGTAAGAACGATGTTCAATTACGATGGAATTATCGAAGATCTTATTGGCTGATCTTTTAATGTTGATCTTTCAATTGCTTCTCTTTTTCGTATTTAAAGTTTAGAGATGATGGTGAGACGTAAGATTATGCGATGTCATAAGACGCTAAATTGAGAATGAAACACCGCACACGATGTGCATTCAAGTCGGGCGACATACCTGCTTCATCTGAATTTCTTCTGAAGCTCCCGCTGTTCAGCAGTGCTGAACTGCTGGACATAATTTTTAACTGCTGGCTACCATTGACCAGGACGCCAAGCCTCAGACCGAAGCAAAGTAAAGGGATTCACTCACATTTGTGTAAATATGACTTCTTCAATTTGTGTATGAGTAATTGTACTCGCCTTTCTACCGGTGATTCCGCTCCAGACCGCTGCTCTTCAGTCATACAATGACGTTCTCCTAGGTCATGTTCTCGGCAGGGTGGAAGTTTTCCTGCTTAGTCAACCAAGCAGAAAGTTGCCCACCACATGATTAGTCACCTTACAGTAATGAATATATTGCACGGGGACTAATGTTATTAACTTTAAAGCCTGACCTTTGTGCTCAAAATTATAATATTTTTCAACACCAAACAACGACTTCAGTAGAATTAATGTATGTTGTAACTGTTGTGGAGTTGTTCTTAGTAATTGTTCAATGGTGTTTGATCGACTTGGATAAATCCTTGTGAGGCAGAGCATTTGTAATTCGTAAATAGTAGTAAAAGGTGCAGCAAATGGTGTGTGAACAGACACTTTAGTTACGGACAACTTTCGTCAACGCCTGCGAAAGTACGAAGAAAGTAACGACATCAATTTTACTGACTCAATTTTCGTAACGAAATGGAACAAAATGTCATAAAATGCTCCTTGGGAGAATGAGGACACACTTTTCGTTATTTGCTCTATTCCGTTTACATTCAATTTAAAAATGTTATATTATATTATTTTACTCATGGAATGAGAACATGCAAGTGATTGTATATGATGTTTATAACCAATTTTGTTCTTTTGTGAGAACTGTTTTAAGGAAATAAAAAATGCTGAAAATAATTTGATATGAGGAGACTACAGAATTAAAAACGATACTGAAGACAAATGTTAATCATGAAGTACGTGTTGACGTCAGAAAAATGTTTAAGCGTGTCTAAATGCCTTAACGACTCGTAATTTTTTCTCTAGATCAGAATATTGTCAACTAAATAACTACTTAATAAACTGTTAATTAATTAGAGTGTTTTATGAAAGTCCGATCCCTTCATTAAGTATCGCTTTTAATATGTGTGTGGGGACGATATTATTTTACGGTAAAAAAGGACAATCGTTGAAAATTTTGATCGATTCACTGCTAAAAAAACTCTAAATAAAGAAACAACTTGCATGGATATATGTATGTTTTTAAATTTTGAGATTCTAGCACTTTATATCCTTATACAAGAGCGTCAAGTATTTAGTTATTAACTCACACATGTATGTCTTACGCATATTTTAACTACAGACATACATTTCTTAAATTAATTACAATATGTAAATTAGTACCGTTGCGCAGAGGAACGACACCAAGCCAGAGTTTACCGATCAAATGTAATTTTCTCATCGAACTACGTTAAAGAGTGCTTCGTTATTTCAAATTAATAGCTGGATATTCTCAAGCAACTTAACCCTTTCGGTACTGACGGCATCTCTGGTAGCCGCAGTCATTTTTCGCTTATTAAGATGCAGAGCAACACGTGTGTCTGTGCAAACGCTGGTAGGGCAGTGCAAGCTACAGTTTGATCAGGACAATGCAGTGACCGTAAAACATCACAAAGCATCTTTTTTTAAATTTGATGCTAAATATGTTGAAAAAGGTTCTGATATTTGCATCATGGTACCGAAAGGGTTAAATTGCAGTGCATCATTTTGCATGCAAAGTTTTGGACGAATTGCAGCTTGTAATGGTGAAACTGTAAGCATTTACGTAGGATCTGGCAAACTGTGCATTTGGGGAGCTGTAACTCTAGACTAGCTTGTCGTAATGACTTATTAAGAGTTCATAAACGCTCAACTAACTCGATCATCCACTCTCTCTGAGACTGATGCTCGGCCAGAATGTCATTTTCTTTGAGCACAAATGCAACCTTTCTCACTAAATCGTTGCCCCATTTCCGAATTGACTTGGATGTACTTAGAATAGTACGATACTTGAGTGTGAAAGCACCTGGTTTGCTCTTCTTTTTTCAGAATTTAAATGTTAACAAAAAGAAAACATCTCTACGTACTGGTCCTTTTATGATGAAGCTCAGTGTGCATGTTCACTCAACTAATTATCCGGTAACCTCTTCTTCTTTTTTCCATTTTATCCATAGCATTTTTCTTTTTCTAGATATTTAATATTTCGTTGATCGGTTCGGAATAAAATATCGCGTTTTCTATTTTGCTGCTGGGGGATTTGGTATTGAAAATCTGCCTCAGTTCGAAAAATCGAATAAAAAGCATTCAAGAATCTTCTATGCTTTCAGTTCCGACCATTATTTAGATATGCGCTCATTTAAACATAAATGTCGTTTAAATTTAGCTCTGCCACTCGCTAAACCATAACTAAAGAATAATCTCTTTGAATATTATAAGATATGACTGATATTTATTCGACTTAAATTGTTCTAGTAATCGCAGTAAATTTATTGATGTGTTTAAGCGTTCAGGTATTCAGGTATTCAAGTATTTAAGTATTTGAGCATTCAAGTAATCATGTAATCAAGTATTTAAACATTCATGGATTCAAGTTTTCAAATATTCAAGCATCTAAGTATTGGAGTTTTCAAGTAATCACGTAATCCAGTAATCATGTAATCAAGTATTCAATCATTTATGGATTCAAGTATTCAAGGATTTAAGCGTTGACGTTATAAAGTATTATTTGAGAATCATTAAACCATTCGAGTTAGTTCATTTACTGCACCACGAAAGGCGAGGCAATTTCCTGCTTGAAGCAAGTTGAGGCAATTTTTTGCAAGACGCAAGTTGAGGCAATTTTCTGCAAAGACGCAAGTTAAGGCAATTTCCTGCATGACGCAAGTTGAGGCAATTTTACGACTGCTTCGTGCAATATTTCCACTTCTCACCAACGCAATTAGTTCATCAGAGTGAGACGTTGCACAGTTCTAAGAGCAGTTATTGCAGTAAGGAAGCAATGTGTTTGCACCCAAATATTTGTGTACAGTAAAACTAATTAATTAAGAATCAGGTACCGGCTTTAATCTTTCAAATGATGTCTTGTGTTCATTGACCCTTGATTAACAGGCTATAAATTCGTTAGTCTGCAGGTTCTGATCATGAATATCATAATGTCATGAACTCTAATTTGGCCTAAATCTTTCACATAAGATTAACAATTTTAAAATTATACGGCAATTTCTCAATCAGGTGAGGGAAAATTGGCGATTCTAGGAGCTCGAGTTACCCTAATGTTGAAAAGTTACGATCGATTTCGGAACGTTTCTTTCAGCGCGTCCCTCGGACCATCTATTGCTCTAAAATTACTTGCGTCAGTGTTCATTAATAATTCAAGTATTGCAGCAAACACAATACAAATTGCACATCCATTTGTCCGAGTCCGGCGATAATTTAAACTCTGTCATTTAGTTTTAATTTCAGGCAATGCGCGTATCCAGTTTACTGACACCTTGTGGTCAGCCAACCTTTATATTTGCTAGAGAGAAAAAGAAGCAGCAGCCTGTGCAATATTGTTGTGATATGCGCGCTCTGTCGAGACAAAAATGGATGTGGCGGATGTCGGTGTCCGACGTGACGCAGCATCTGACCTGGCGGACGTTGTAATTAATTGCAGCTGCGAAATTTGTGTTCAGCAACACGGAATTGAAAGCAGGAAACGGACAGGGGAATTTATATAACTCTAGTATATTATTCGAGGGCTTGAAGTGTCAAATACAAGCGCCAATGCATCAGATAAATTGAGTCGTAGTTTTAAACATAGTTCATTTCAGCAGATTTCTTTTTAGATTTTTTTCAAATTCTTTTTCAATCGTTCGAGAACCGAGATGTCTCCGTTTTATCTCCTTCACTTTCTAAAAATTTCACTCGCACAGAAAGATAAGATCCACTGGAAAATCTTCATCATAAATCAGGTTTGATAGCTGGATTTCCGCATCAAAATCGTAGAAGCAGTCAATAATCAAGCCTCCTAGTGGGTAGTGGTCAAGGAATTTCAGCAGCATCTTTTGCTCGGACGATTCGCAAATGTTCATGTAAAAAATCTGCTCCAGCACTGAAGTCATCAATTTCGTATCGTCCGACAAAGCTTTTGCTCTTCTTCAAGGCAATGAAAAATAGTCTTCCACTTGGCCATAAAGACTAGATTGACGAGAGGAACCCTCTACAAACAGGACCCTCTCAAGGATCTCTCTCCGCTGGACTGGACACCACAGCTGTGCGTGGTACTCCAAGGCAAAACACAGCTCGTACTTGATAACAGCTAACACTTCATAAAATACAGATTACTTGCATGAATTCTGCGATAATGATGCATGCCTGTGTGACTAGGTCTGCCATATGCAATAATTCAGATGGACAATGCGACTTTTTTGACTTTAGATCCTCCATAAAATAAATACATCAGGTGTACGTTTTAGACTTGTTTACTTCACAGCATAATACAGTGGTACATTAAGTAGCTGGTATACGAAATGATTGAGTTAAATACTGGAAGCAAGCTTCCTAACAACTAGAATTGATTTACTACATGTAATGATCGTATGTACATTTATGCTGTTTTGTCATTCTATTTCGTTTCAAAATCAATCAATCAGAATAATAAATTTTGAACCTTGATGTCGGTATCGAGGATACCAGAGTAGACATTTTAGTGGGCAACCTATATGCTGAATTTCCAGACGCAATTTAATTACTTACTAGGTATCCATGTCTAAAAATGAACATGGCTGGCAATTTATTTCAGTACGTATGTTTTGCAATTGTCAGTAACCTTATACATTTTTTCAGTCTATCATAACTTATCTGTCATAAATGACTAAAACATGTAGAAGAATACTTTTTTATTTATAACTGCAACCTGTCCCTGAACTCATGGATGCATATAACATGCGTTGCCTTGTGATAAATTCACGCTAGTTTCTAAAAAAAGTTTTACGAACAAACTCATTAATTGGGCAAGTATATTTTTGTCTCAAAGAACGATTTGAAATTTCAGTACACGAGCGTAGAACAAATGAATTAAAACAGTGTCAGCTAATTCACAGAAATTATTTTACAAATTTAAATTTGTCGGTGCAGCCTGCAGTTGATAAAGACACTTTTGATGGAGTAGAATGGTTTTGATGGAATAAACAGTTTTGATGGAATGCAAGTTTTGATGGAATGCAAGTTTTGATGTAATACAAGTTTTGATGGGGTAGAACAGTTTTGACGGTGTAAGACAGCTCGGATGGAGTAAGACAATTTTGATGAAATAGGGTATTTTTGATGGAATATAATAGTTTTGATGAAATAGAACAATTTTGCTGAACTGGAAAAGTTTTAATATGTAGAACAGTTTTGATGGAATAGAGAGTTCTTAAAGAAATAAAATTTTTGATGGAGTGGAACAGTTTTGATGAAAGAAGCAAGTTTGATGGCGTGAAGTATTACTGAGAGTGTAAAATATTATAATTCAGATGAAGTAAACTAACTTTGAATGAGTAGAACACATTTGATGATGTAAAACAGTTTCAATGTGGTAAAACAGTTTTGATGGTGTAAAAAATTCACATTGAGTGAAGTAATTTCGATGAGGTGAAGTAATTTTGATAGAGTAAAGTAATTTAGATGGCCTACCATGTACAGGGTGCGGCAACATAAGTTCCATTTTTCAAAGCAAAACTAATAAAAAAAAGGAAGTTATGTTGCCGCACCCTGTAGATAGCTTATTATGGAGATAAATACGCGACGTGATACATTTTCCTGGATTTAGAGTTGTTCGTTTACGATACTATTCCTTATGAATAATTAGTTCAGATATTAAAAGAAATCGCTACTTTTGAAGACCATGATCGACAGTTACTAATTCATCAGAACACGCTTATAAATCACATCTTTTTGATGCAATGCAACACTGTTGCAGTACAAGCATGTCTTTCTCACTCGGTTTTAGGGAAGCATGCAGTCTGTTTTCATGAACAAAGAAAATAAATTTTTAACCATTTGTTACACATTATATATCTTATGGTCTGCACAATCCTAATTTTTATTCAAAATATACGAAGTAAGAATGAATCAAGGAAGTTTCTCACCTCAAACACTTGATAATTTCTGGTTTGCATAGTGACACCAGAAATATAGACTGTCTGATACATAAAATAGCATAGAATAGGATAAAATAAGATAAAATATGACAACAGGAATGAATCTTTTGCTTCGTTGCCGTCTAAAATAAAAATACAGTCTAAAGTAAAAAACATCAATAAAACACATGCGTCTCATTCACGTAAGACTATTCCCTTTTTTGTAAAGTAAGATTTTGGATGCATCTTTATTTGGTGATTGTTATGAAACATCTATGAACGCTAAATATTCGGTCGTTCTCTACTAACATTTCGTGTAGAATGACTTGCGAAGAAATTTACTAAACATGACTCTCGTACTAAGAAATTACTACAGAACATGAAAAGAACATTTACCAAACAATAACGCCCGTTTGTTCTGAAGAAATAGAGCGTCTCGGAATATTGTCTGGTGAGGTATTTCTGTATCTCGGCTCTTCGAGATCCAATATTGCAGGCATCACATAAGTCGTCGGGCAGGGCAGTGGGAAGCTTAGGCAGGTAATTCCTTGCTGTCAAGTAAGCAAGATTGAGTTTTGGTGCGCCTCTTTGCTTTGAGCTTTAACGGCGTCTCCAAATTTTACGGTCATCAAGCCGAGGCTGCGTCGCTGAAGACGGTTTCCAGTCGCTGTAAAACAAGCAGGTTTAAACCAGATGAATTACCCTCTTGTTTACGAACAAGAACAGGGGTTTCTCCTCCGTCAGAGCAAAACAGGGAAAACAGTTTTTGAATTCTTCTGTACGTAGCAGTTTGATAACAAGTGAAATAAATTAAGGAATGAAACTTCGAACTGCAAAGTAAGAAGAATTTATATGCGATGTATGGAGTTCACATTGTTGTTATACATTTCGAAGGCAAACAGCGAACTTCTCTCAAACAAAGAATATTTTGGATTAAGAGTGGAACAAGGAAATTTTTTTTAGTTGCAGAGAATGAAAAAATGTACACTGCAGTTCGTAAACTGAATCCTACGTACTGCATCCCACATACTGTTTCTCAAACACTGTATCCTACTCACCGTATCCTATTTTTCGTATGCTGTTAACTGTATCCACTATTCCGTTACTTGTGCGCTGTCTCCAAGATTAAATATGTACTGTCGCATGAACCGTCTCGTGTATGCTGTCTCCTATGCACATTATTCTAGGATTATCCTGAAAATGTATTAGATATTTTGCAGTCTATATATTCTCATACATGAGCATCATTTTAAACTTCACAGATCTTGCACGCACAGTATGTATATTTGAACGCTGTTTTATAAGCGAGTTTTCAACACTTGACTACCCTGTTTTATAAGTGAGTTTTCAACACTTTACTGTCAATATTACTGTCTATTTGATTCTGTCTTCTATGTCGATTTCCGTTTTACTTTCTTCTTCCCCATCTCGTTGTTTCCTATCCATCCATTTCTCTTGCAATGCGCATTACACAATCACTAATTTTTTCATCATTCGTCACGCACGTGTTGCAGCTCCAAACTCCGTGCTCGAGTCCAACCTTCGTACATCCATACAAATTTCTTAGTTCTGCATGATGAAACATTTATTCACACACCGCATGACAGTTCTGCAATACAATAAAATTAAAATTTGTGTTAAACTAAATTTAAACACGAACGCTACATCACCAAGCGCTCGACTACTTTGCGTATCGTAATCTGCGATCTGTGATTTGGAACTATGATGTATAGCTGATCAATTGCAAAAAACAACACTGATTCATTACAATGATGTATATCATCAAAACACAAATTTTATCCATGCATAACATTGATGTATCACATTAACATACTTATAGGACTTGCTTATAATTTTAATACGTAACTTTGATGACTAACTTACCTAAGTGGTGGCTACGGTACTCTGACACTGAGTATAACTAAGCTTGTTATCCCCTCCATGACAGACTGAATTCATACAGCGAAATTAGCATCTCAGTCTTGTCGCTTTCGACATCCTCGACAAGTGCTTCGTCTGCACAGGAATTCATGGAGCACCAGCATGAGAATGAGGAGCCTGATGTCGAGCCACAATCGGTGAGTTCTGACGTCTCTGAATGAGTCTTAAAGTCGTCCACCACCGAGGCGACAATTTACAAATATACTTTAATAACATTCTTTCTTAACTTTATTTTTGCATTCATTTAGTAATGCTTCATCTAGTCAACCTGTGTGAGATTGAATGCCACAGCAAGATTGAATGGTGAGGGACTTGCACCTTTCTCCACCTTTTTCATGGAAGTCGGTTGGTTCTTTGAAATTTCTGCATTTATTCCTATACACTACTTTCACACATTAAGTTGTCACCGTACACTTAGCTCATTCTGCGATGGATTTCATTAGATTAGAATAGAATAAGGCAATAGGAACGAATCGTTTGGCCCATTCTTGGGTTGATACCCAAGTCCTATGGCGTCTAAAGTAAAGGCATCAACCATGCACGTACACCTTAATCACGTAAGTCAATTCAGTTACGTACGCGCACTTCACTCAGTAGCACTACGTCCTTCTGCGTGCAGAAAATAGAATACAATTCGTAACTCACATTTGGCGGGAGCATCGGTCGTAGCGGCCATGTTCAATTACCCTTAACTCGGGAAATCAGGCTGTATCCGCTCTGGCGATTATGTAAAAGAATGAGCAAGACCCTGCAGTACTTTTGGTAATAAAATTTTGTTAAGCAAATTTACCTTTTTTATAGATCATCGTGGCTGAAAATAACAGCCCTCGTAAAACGCAGGAAACAGAACACGACGTCTTGAAACTCCTACCGTGAAAAGTAAAAAAAACTATACTTCATATTGAAATACAGAGAAGTTGATTTCGAAAATATATTTCATAGACATATTGAATGAAAAAATTATCACATAGCCATAAAAAATGTCCATATTTGAAAGAACCAACTGCAACGACATAGTATTTGGACTTGTCAATCATGGACTTCACAGACTTGTCAATCATAGACCTCACAGACTCGTCAATCATGGATATCATAGACTTGTCAATCATAGACATTAAAGACCTTTCAATCATGGACATTAGTGAGTTGTCAATCATATGAAGACGAGCCCATCATGAATGCAGAAATCTCTGTAGGTCACAGAACAATCATAATAAAATACCGAGTAAATTACGTGTGTCAGTAGCAAGCAGTCACCACGTTCAAGCAAGCGTTAAATGAACATTTTTATCGCCGACGGAATCCCACATGACAAACTGCTTGGTTTTCAAGCTCAAATTACGACATACAACTTATGACCCTCTCATTTCACGGCCTAGCTCTTGCGCTTGACTGTAGCAAGAGTTGGGAGTTGTCAGTGCATCAGAGACAGCTGGGAGTTGCCTCAAGAGAAAGCTAGGAGGGGCTAGTGTAACAGCAAGAGCTTGGAGCTGGTGGTGCACCAGAGAAAGCTAGGAGTTGTCGGTGCACAGAAGAGAGAGAGCTGTAACTGCCATCCCTGCGCCATGACTCGATGTCAAATTCGAGCCAAAAATTTCCAGTCGCGGCAGAGGAAGAAACTCGCTGATTGGTTGGCTGGTGGTGCAGAGTGCCTCCGGTTGAGTGGAAGTCAAACTCGGGTGTTACAGCCTGGCATGACTCTTGAATCGCATTTTGACTCGCGTAAGAAGCTTAGCGCGCCACTAAGAGGAATGTAGTACAGAATTAACTGTCTGGAGGAGGTAAGGAGACGGATTGCAATTGTCGAAGAAATGATAAGTAACAGTAGTGGTGGCGACAGTTAGGTTAAAAAGTGTTTAACACATGTTGAAAAGACTCACATAAGTTTGAATGAGTTAGGATGAGAATTACAAAGCTAAATTACGCTGATGTAATGTTCTAATCATGAGTACAGTACTACTCCGAAATATAGTAGAAAAACCTCGAAAAAATAATTAAGTGCAAAAACTTCAAATCAACGAGCTCAAAAAGTATTGAGTACAGAAGCAAAATAATGCTCATAATATTTTTTGGAGTACCCTTTATTTGATACGATTGCATTCAATCGTTTCTTGTATTCAGAAGTTATGTTTTGAGACTTGTGTACAGGAAATTTCTACCATTCTTCTATGCACACTTTCTTGAAATCATCAATAAAATTTGGCTGTCTTTGGTATATGAAAATCTTGGGTGTTTATAGGTCAGACGACTGGCTGGGCCCCTCTACATAAAATACCTTCACGGTGTGGTCAGCAAACATTTCGTAGTTGCTTTAGAGTTGTGCTTTGAGTCGTTGTCTTGCTGGAGTTCGCAATTTTCTCCCAGTCGAAGCTAGTTCACTACCTCAAATAGATTCTAAACAAAACGTCCCGGCATTTCTCTTTCTTTATGCATTCCTTGATAACACGAAGACTAACTGTAGCTTGAGACACGAAGCACTGCCAAAGCAATACGTATATTCCATCCTGCAAATTTGACGGTAGGGATGGTTTTTTCCGACTAAATTTCTCGTGTTTCTTCCGCTAGATATGGCGAATATAATTATGGTGTAATTTTCTCTCTTCAGGCCAGAAAATATTCTCCCAGTAGCTTGTTGTTTTTGGTGAATACCTTTAGGCAAGGCAAAGTCGTGCATTCACATGGTGCTTTGATGAAAGGGAGATTTTCATAGCCTTGTAAGAACTCAGACCCTGTTACTATGATGCAATAGTGCAGTCTGACGATAAATCAAGTAAACAAAATGAAATTAACATTATTCAGATGTATCACAGAGCACAGCATCAATTTGCAGTACATGGAATCAGTTTTTCAATTTTTAACGCTAACATCTTAAGAATAGGTATGATGCTATCATAAAATTCTTACGGAGCAGATATTTACTTCGTTGTAGGTGACATAACAGCAGTTCTACTCGTGTGCTATGTGTCATAATCGCGAGCCCTATTCCACGACAGCGGTGACACGGGGGTATTAAAGTGGTGGTGACACGGGGGTATTAAAGTGGTGGTGACACGGGGGTGTTAAAGTGGTGGTGACACGGGGGTGTTAAAGTGGTGGTGACACGG